>JBBPCY010002792.1:0-16215 GCA_037974405.1 Brachyalestes nurse
CACACATCACATGTGTGGAGATACTTCACTCTAGACACACAAACAGCACGGAGACCTGCACAATCTGCAAGTCGTGTGATGTCATCATCAATCGACTAGTCAAAGTCGACTCGACTATCCTGACCGACTCCTCGACTTGAAAAAATTCGTTAATTCGAGTCGTTAATGCCCTAATATATATATATATATATTACTCAAATTGGATTTCCTATAGTGATTCACACACTTACTATCATTCTGGAGCAGCCGCTTGTCAACTTGCATCGAGCCGAGATTCAGTTGATTCAGGAGTTCCAGAGCTGCAAACAGATTTGGCAGGATGTTGGGGAGGTTATTAGAGATAGTGAGGGAGGGCTAAGAATGCTTCTGCTCCAGGATGCTGTCAGGCATTTCAGCATAAACCTCGATTTTTAACTGCTGAAGTAGCACCATGGCGTCTCCTGCATCAGCTCTGAGTTTCTTTAGGTTTTAATGGTTGCAGCCTTGCAGAGATAGAGTTTGCAAGCTTATTATTTATTTCTGATTCCTCACTGAAGCTTGTTTCAAATCCCTTAATCCTTTTTTTGAAAGACATAGGACAATAATTAAAAAAGTTATTTCCATGTGAACTGTTCCTATAAAAATAATGCATCATCTTTTGATTTTTCCCATCTGTTCTTATGCCATTATTATAAGATATTTTGTGTCTTCTTTTCCTTTTTGTGCAGGGCCTTCCAGGATACAAGGGAGAGAAGGTCTGCCTTTCATAGCCCTTTTTTTGTGTGGATCCTTGTGCTATTTTGCTATTTTGACAGTGAGTGTGTCATCGTCTCCACATATTTTGCAGGGATCGCAGGGGGATCATGGAATTCCAGGCCTAAAGGGCGACAGGGTGAGGAATAAAATGCCTGTCAGTGACACTGCGTCTTTTATTTAGGTCTTTTATATATACCTCCACTGACTAGACTGGAAAATAATCTGTTTAAAAGGGCTGTTTGGGGAAAATATTATTTATACAGTTTCCTCTTCACTCCAAATGTAGTCAGCCAGGACTTGTTTGATGTGTGAAAAGACAGTCTTCTCAAATAGTGCTGCTTATGTTGTTTCTAACACTGCATTTAAACTCTCAACTGATGATAAATGATAAATGATATTTTACCAGGATGCAGGCTGTCACATTTAACATGAAAGTCTTGCGGAATGTGACATCCTTAGTGAAGAGCCCCTTTATTTCTTCATAAATCAAATGCAAATTACATTCCTGTCTTTCCACTCTCAGTAACTGAAACCTTGACTGTACTTTTTTCTTTCGAAAGTGATTTACTGGCTTTTGTTCACACGTAGTTTTGCAGGTCTCTTGCAGGTACATTGCTGCATCAGTCTTAGCAGGATTTTGAGACTGTGTTCCCATTAACCCTTCCCATTACCTAAAGAGACTTTAGATATACAGCAGGTATACAGCTATTTGATGTGCTGTCAGATAAGCTTTAATTCCTTGTTAGCTTCATTCGCCTTCAAGCTCTGGCAACAAACTTCAGACAACGAACGTGCTTGCTGTGCAACTACATTTGGAGTAATTAGGAATTGTGCAAATTTGATTTGATTTTCTATTCCTTGAATGTGCTGAATTGATTTTTCTAGGGATCGAATGGATTAGCCGGGATGCTAGGACAGAAGGTAAGAGCTGAAAAAATAAGCTTTAGTGATCTTTACACATCCATCATGTGAATTTTTTCCTTTATATTTATTTAAATATATATATATATATATATATATGTGTATGTGTATGTGTATTTGTGTGTGTGTGTGTGTGTGTGTGTGTGTGTGTGTGTTCACGGTCTGTCTGTATATCTTCCTTTGTGTATCTCAGGGTGAAATGGGCCCAAAAGGTGAACCCGGTGTGTCTGGTAAGCGTGGTCCTACAGGACGTCCCGGCAAGAGAGGAAAACAGGTAGGGAAATCACACTCACAGTAGAAGGCAGAAGCACTTACTGCCATGCAACATAATGCATTCGGTGTCTTTCTAAAACTAACAAACTAACAAAGACTTGTTTTCATACAGTGTCAGAACAGAGTTGTATGTATACACTGATCAGACACAACATTAAAACCTGTTTAATACTGTGTAGGTCCCTCTCCTGCCACCAGAACAGCTCTGACTTGTCAAGGCATAGACTCCACAAGACATTTGACAGTGTGTAGATCCTGTAAGTTATAAGATGTGGATCAGACTAGTTTGTCCATCATACTGAGATCTGGAGGCCAATTCCTGAACATTTTTTGCAGTGTGGCAGGACACATGTCCTGCTGAAAGAAGCCACTGGCATGGGGTTTACTTGGTCTACAGTAATGTGAAGTGGGTGGTACATGTCAAAGAAATGTCCACATGAATATCGAGACCCAAGATTTCCCAGCAAAACAGTGCCCAGAGCTTCACACTGCCTCCCCAGCTCGCCATTCTTCACATAGTGTGTTCTGGCGCCGTCTCTTCTCCAGGACAGTAACACATGCTCCCAGCCATCCTCCTACTTCCATTTCTCCATGATCCAGTTCTGATGCTCCCGTGCACATTGTAGACCATTTTGGCCATGGGCAGGGGTCAGCATGGGCACACCGGTTCACTGCTTGTCCTTCCTTGGACCACTTTTGGTAGGTATTAAACACTGCTTACAAAGTACACCCCACAAAACCTGTCATTTGGAGATGCTCTGACCCAGTCACTGAGCCATCACTATTTGGTCCTTGTCAAACATGCTCAGACCCACACATTTTTTCCTGCTTCCAACACACAAACTTTAAAACCTGACTGTTCACTTGGTGCCTTATATTTCCCCCTTGACAGTACATACAAACATCACCAGCTAGTTCTGAATGAATGAAATCACTTTGGGTATACTCAAAATTCAGTGAGTCTTTCAATACGCGAGAGGCATAGAGACCAGTCACATTTTTAGCACACACACACACACACACACACACACACACACACATTAACACTCTCTCTGTGCTTGAACTCACATACTGAGTTACCCGATCTGACAGCGTCCTACTTGTGCTAAATCGGTCAGCACATCTTCCTGTTTGCATTTGGGAAGTTATTTGGAAGCATAAACACTTTAGAACATCAGATTAAGTGTCTGATTGTTTAAATGTGGTTTGTGTGTGTGTGTGTGTGTGTGTGTTTGTTGCATCACAATCAAGCAGGTTGATGTGTTAAGTTATCCGAAGACTATTTGTGTGTCTCAGTTATGACAGGCGTGACTGACAGTCTCTTATATTTCAGTGATCTAATGTTACGCAGCTCAGAGGCTTTTCCTGTATGAAACCCATTCCTGAGTGATGGTAGATTTAGCTGTTACTTCCCTTTACTAGATGAGTCAGTGAGCCCTGATGTTTAGAGCCGCAGTGCTTGTTGAAGTCCAAACCTGGACTGATTAGCGTGGCTAATCAGATTTTAAAATCAGAATGATCTATTTTATTATAAATAAAATATCATCTGTATATAATAAACGTCAGCTATATTGTGTGTGTGTGTGTGTGTGTGTGTGTCTGTCTGTCTGTCTGAATTGTCATAGGGAGCTAAAGGAGACCTCGGAGCAGTTGGACCGATGGGGCCATCTGGTGCTCCAGGATCTCCTGGACACCCGGGACCCCCAGGCATTCCTGCCTCAGGTGACCAGACATTCATGAAAAATGAATGAATTCATTGTTTACCTGTGTGGGCTGTGAATATTTAACATGTTTGTGGTGTACAGGATTGTTTATGGTGGGGGAGAAAGGTGAGAAGGGGATGCCAGGTCCACCTGGACAGTGTAACTGCGATTTGCCTGTAAATACGGACGGCCCTGGTAGCGCATCACTGCAGCGGCGCGGGAAATACGACAAAGTGTCAGCGGTGAGACCCCGGTCTGACACACACTCAGCCCGAAGCTGTGGGGCTCGTTCTTGGACATTGAACTAATGTGTGGTTATTCCCGAGTGTCTTTTCTGTGGAGATTAGGCAAGCTGTGTTGAATGTCATTAATGGATTCAACACAAATGAGTTGAATTCACTAATTAGAAGGTGTGTCTGAATACCTTTGGACATAAATTCTAAATGATTACTGATAAATACTGAAAATACCCTTTTACAATATTAATGCAGTCCTCTATATATAGAATTTATTTTGCATAAATGACATATCTGTGGTTGAAATTTGCTCAAAGCCAGTCCACGTGTTGTATGTTGTTTTTGATAGATATTTGTGGTAAACAGTGAGAAGGAGCTGGAGAACCTGAACGCAGATAACGCTCTCGCCTTCCGCAAGGATCAGAAATCTCTCTATTTTAAAGACACGGATGGATGGCAGCAAATTCAGGTACATTGTTTTCTTTCTTTGTCCACAGCTGTGACAGTTTGTCTCTATTACAGCTATCTAGTATCTTGTGGATGCTGGAAATGGGCTACAGTATGAGGTGGCCAATAAATGTTAGTGTATCAGGTGAATTGCACAGTAACAAAAACAGTCTGATGAATAAAGAAATACAAGGGGACAAAAAAGGATGGAAAATCAATAAGTGTTTGGTACACATAACCCACATAAATGTCATAAGTGGACCCTATATATGGGCGTCAACGGCATTCATTCTGATGTGTCCCCTTCACATTTCATAATTATTCGTTTGGACCCCCTGCCACATTTAACATAAAATAATATAAACATAATAACATAAATAATACATTTAACCCAGCGCTGTTGAATCTTGAATCTTGAGCGAAAGAATCCATTCCACTTAATCAATAGGAGAATACACACACCACTGGAAATCCGAGCAGCCTGTCTATGCGCTGACGATTCACTTGACTTGCATGCGGTGAGTTGGAGGCAAACCCGGAGCAGTTTTCCAGCGGTGTGTGTATTCTCCTATCGATGAAGAGGAATGGATTCTTTCGCTCAAGATTCAAGATTCAAGAACAGCGGTTTCCAAATACCCCCACCCCCAAAAAGGACCGAGAGTTTTCACGCAGCAACCCATACAACCACCCACCCACCCAAACCCCGCCCCCCACGTGTAGACCGATGCGCCCCCCTCACATTAAAAATGCTTCTGACGCCCCTGACCCTATGAAAATGTCGGATATGGCCATTTTCACTGTCAGCACTAGGTTATGTGTCTGTAGGTATAAGTTTTAATAAAAGACTTAGTTGGGTTTTCCCTAAAGCCTTTCTTCCAGTTGTTCAATCCATCAAGACTGGAAATCAAAGCAGTCGTTTGATGTCACTGACATTGGAAATGTTACTTATTTATTTTCACAGCTGCTCCCCTTCCAGTCAACAGAGAGAGCGAAGGGAGGATTGTGGTTGTGTGGTGATGGAGAAGTTCAGCCACTAAATGGAGAGGAATGTGATGATGGAAATAAGGTGGTCACAGACGGCTGTGTGGGTAGGTCATGGGTCATACACACAAGCTCGCATGATTCACCATAGCTTTCGTATGGAAGTATACAAATTGTGCATAACTGATGATGTCAGTGAATGTCTTGTCAAGTCAAGTAGGTTTTATTGTCATTTCGACCATACTCTCACAGTACACAGTGAAATGAAATAACGTGCCTCCAGGACCGTGGTGCAACATCACAGCACAAGAGCACACGTGCAAACAGGACACAAAAGTGTACAAGAAACACAAGTGCAACAATACAATTAGACAAGTCAAGACAAGACAACAGTCTGGATGAATACAGTATTTTGATAGGTACTGTATTCTAGCAGCGAGAGTTGTGTGTGGACAAATGAAGTAGCTGTTACGTGTGCAAAAATGCAGAACGGAATTAAACAGCCATAAATATGATGTGCAAATATAGCAGCAACAGGGCAGTCAGTGATAATATTTCACCATCAGCATCAGCTTTCTTTCTTTTTCCTCTGGTTTGCATCCCTGTTTGTTTCTCTGTAGGCTGCAAGAAAGCCTACTGTGGTGACGGATATCGGCATGATGGGGTCGAGGAGTGTGATGGAAAGGACTTTGGCTATCAGACCTGCAAGAGCTACCTGCCAGGGTACGTGTCACATGCACATTCATACACCAGTGCAAGTGTACAAAGGAATCACTCAGATTCAAAGCAAGCCTCATAGATATCTGTTCTGCTAGGAAGAACACACACAAACTCATGGATGTACAAGTGAATGTGCAGAATAATCTATTGTTTTCACCATATTAATACAAGCGTTAGTGGTTTGTTAGTATTACTGAAAGTACTGACATGCTTTCGCACACTGTGACCCAAATGTGATGAACCTGATGAACCTGATGGTGAAATTTGTGCTCATTTTACACTCATATTTGGTTATTAAAGATTAAGGCGAGTTAATAATTGAGGACCAGTGATATGTGTTGTCTCTTTCTGTTTGCTCAGGACATTCGGGCAGCTCAGATGCAGTGATTCCTGCTTTATTGACTCTACTGGCTGCAAGTACTTCACCTGAGCTCCTGACACTTGCGTGTGCAGGGGTCAGTCATACATACCGGAGTCCAGACTCCAGTGTTTGGTTTTGAAATGTTCTCACTATGGAGTATCTGATTATGGTTGCTCATGTTCACTCTTTCTTACACTCTCTCACACACCCACTGTCAGTTGCAGCTAGGAAGCTGTAACATGTGGATTTCTGGACCCCCCCTCCTTTTAAATTGGCAGCTGCTGGTGGTTATGGCTTTTGGAGGCCTTAACATTGCTCTGAACATGATCATGATTCTATGATTATGAATATGGTGAATGTAAAGTATTTTATTTATGTATTGATTCATTTTCTCTGTTTCATTGCTGTAACATTTTCATGCATGTTTGTGTGTTGATGAATGCAACAGATTACCTTCTGTGGTTTTGGCACCTTTTTAAATTAGCATGTAGATATGAGATCAGTGGAAATCTGTGGCGAGTCACAATACTGCATGAAATACAAAGTATAATATGCATACAAGAGCAAAAGACTAAAGAATGTTTTAGTATCACTTGCATTTTTTATGGCTGGTGATTTTATTGCTGCTGGTACATTGAAATGTGTTGAATGTGTTAATTAAACGAGTCCGAATAATGAGTCTTAATGCTCTGCCACTGTAACAGAATAATGTGTTTCCAATATATTTGCTTACACAATTATTTATTCAGTCACAAGTCATAGCAGTGATTTACACACAGAGTATTTCCAGCTGATGGCACTGTTTCCCAGAATATCTTGTCTTTGTACAGCTTAATCAGACAAAATGTCCAAAAGTGGCACAGACAGAAACTTGTGAGGAACACGCAGAATATGAAAACTGTTTGTGAAATGCAAATGAACTTTTCCTTAAAAAATATCACTTATTTATATTTTATGGGACAAAAGACAACAAACACTCTCATACAACCATTTTTGTTCATTTCAGTAGGTAAAATAAAGGAAGATATGTTACCCAAATCTTCACCTGATTTCTCAACTAATTGTAGTGTTGTAAAGACAGAAATGTCAAATCAAATAAAACTGGTTTAATTTATGGCAGTTCAGTCAGTCCAGGTGTTTGTTGCTGCATCTCTCCTTTCATAATGTAACTCTTTTAATAAATCCTGCTATTAAAGTGACCACTTTTGTTCAGTATTACATTTTTTGGGCCGTGTATAGAACATAACACACGGTGCAAAAATGATCGGAAATGAACACACTTTCCTCCAGGCATTTTCCTGCACAAAAAATGTATTAAAGCTGGACTGTGGCTGCATGTCTTCATGTTATTTTTATGCTTAAACTTTTAGCATAAAATCACTTTTAGCTATTATAACCAGTATTGTCACTGTATATCTTTCACTTACCTGTGTTCCTGAGAGGAGGAAAAATGGAACATAATGTATAGAAGCATCACTATCCACAACCGTCAACTGAACACAAGACTTAGAAACCAGTAACAAAGTGTCAGATGAGTTTTTACATTACAGATTAGATTTTGTTTTTCCACTCTGTTCATAACATCCATCTGTTAGAATACTGCATTGCTGCACTAGTACTGTATTAGTTTTTCCAAAGCCCACTGAAGCAGGGAGGGTTAGTTTCCACAGTTCTCCATCTTCCATATTTATTCATCTTACTTTAGAACACATTTCACCCAAAAAAGCTTCCTGCATTTTGTTTTTGAGCTAAAACATTTAAATAGTCTTGTTTTCCTGACAATGGCAGAAATTCATCCAAAGACAGAAGAAAATAGACATCACACTGTATAGTTCGCTAGAAGATGTCTACATGCCAGAGTAATAAACTATGAGCTTAAGAGATGGACAATGATCTTAGAATCCCAAGAATGAGAGAGCTCTTCCAAAATGAGGTCTGCGGCTTTGGTTAGTGGTTAGGACGCTGTGCATCATTGCCAAAAGTTCAAAATGTTTTTTGTTTCCAGTCCGTCCATCCGAAAAATTCTGAGTTTGAAGCAATTCATTGCTCGCATTTTTCCGAGATCACCTTAACATGGGTATGGACTTTTATTCTGGTCATCAACAAGGACGATGACGTTAGCACCAAGCAAAACATTCGTCCTTTTCATCCCAAGTGGGTCCTCATGCAAGGCAGCTGAGATGTCACTGCAGGGAAGAAAGACATTAAATGCTTCACTCTTGCTTTTGGCTTTAAACGAAGCAACACTTTTAAACCTAATTCTTTAAAGGATTAGCTTAACCATATATACTGATCCTGCGGTGAATAGACACCAGTAGCCACTATTTAGCATGATGTTATCTCAATGCTACATATAAGCTATTTGTTTTCAGTTGGTGTTGGCAACAATAGTATTATTAACGCTTTCACTGTATTCAGACCAGCAAACTATACAGTGTCATACAGTAATCTATAGGGTCTATAGAGATCTTTACATGTGTTTTGTCCAGATTTACATCCATTTAAGGTTTATAAGTCTTGTAGTTATACACACAAGATGTAAGCAAAAAGTGTGTTCAAATTCCAGATCATCAAGGTTCAGAGAGAGTGTCAGTTTACAAATCTGGTTGAAAAGTATGTAACTTTGAATTCTTCTTATCCTTCCCACACTACATTCTGACAGAGAGAGAACAAGAGAGAGAGAGATTTGTTGTACCTCGGTATTCTTTGCTTGGGTAAATTTTTGGGAAGGGCTTGAACTCTTCAGGAGGAGGGAAATCCTCAATCGGGTGGAAATGGAACTTAGACTCAAAGTCATCTTGAAAAAGGGCAGACCATAAAGATTCTGGTTTGGTATAAAAGCAATCGATAGGAAATACATTTTCTCACAGTGTTTTTGATCAATATGTGATCTCAAATTCTCATACTGTAGCTAACTTTATCCAGGCCACTGTTCACACCTGGCATTAAAGTTCATTTTTGGTTTAATGGGGTCTAATGCATGTCTGAGATGCACCATAATCCAATCGATTAAACCACCTCTGAAGGTGGTCAGGGATAAAAAAAGACCACATAATACCTGTCGTGTGATACGTTCCGCAACAGCAACAAAAGACTGCCTGCGTCATCACACCAGAGATTACGGCAGCTTTTCTTTGCCTCCTCTCCCTGCACATTTTTCTTGGACAACAAATGTGTAAAAAGACACACTATGTGGACAAAAGCTTTTAAGGGTCGGGCTAGGCTCCTTACTTCCAGTGAAGGGCTCAATCTTAATGCTTCATCAAACCAAGACATTTTAGAGAATGCCAGGCTTCCAACTTTGTGGACACAGTTTGGGGAAGAACCTTTTCTATTCCAGCATGACTGTGCCCCAGAGCACAAAGTAAGCTCCATAAAGACATGACTGGGTGAGTTCAGTATGGAAGAACTTGACTGGCCGCACAGAGCCCTGACCTCAACCCCATCCAACACCTTTCGGATAAAATGGAAGCCAGACCTTCTTGTGCCAGTCCTCATAAATACTCTACAGAATGAATGGGCACAAATTCCTATATAGTGTCTATCTACTGTCCTTGGAAATGGCAGGTGTAACAGCCTTATGTCTCGCTGTTCACTTACATTACGTTCAAGGCGATAATACCAGGTGTAAACAGGAATCAGGAGTGATGGTAACATGACCAACTAGTTTTACTACTACTGGCAATTACTAAATCCATAACACTTTAATTAAAATTCCTACCCTGAATTCATCTGGTTACTACAGTAACAGGAACAGAGGTCTTTGATAATATGACTAATGCTTTCCTTTATCCGCTATTTGTTGATCAATATTATAATGATTTTACCAAAGCTGTGCAGGAGTCCATTCCTCAGTGAGTTGGGTGGAGCTGGAGGCAGAGGTGGAGGAGGGGGCGGGATTCTACTGGACAATTCTGTGGTAGGAGAACGCGCGGGTGGGGCAGGGGGAGGAGCCAGTCGTCCAGCACCTGCCAATCAGTCATGGTTAAAGAACACCTCAATAATTCTAAGATAAACCAAAGACAGGTCTGCATGATATGAACAAAAATTCATATTGCTATTGCAGAGCTACGCACTGTGACTCGCCTTGTGACAAAAAACACAATGTGAATCACTGATGACACAGTTAAAGACTGCCTTGCATTACTTATTTACATTTGTTGGAATCTGTGATTGCCTTTATCGGTTGAAAGACTCACACAAACTCACAGCTGAATGTTTGTGATTCATCAAGTTGCTCTAAGCACACAATAAAAAAAATTGTGACAGGCTTTCACATTGAAGCCATCTGTGAAATCATCATTACAACATATGACACATTGTGCAAAATGCCAGGCCAGTCTTTATCTGTCTTATCTTAACTTCAGTGACAGACCCTCAAGTACCTGCACTCCTGGGTACTGCAGGGGGCCTCCGGCTGGGTGCTGTGCAGGGGTACGAGGGGGGCAGCGGGGGAACTGCTGGCCTGTATGTTGGGGAGGGCAGGGTTGCGGCTTTAGGAAGCAGCGAGGGTGGAGGTGGGGGTGGAGACGAGAGGAAACTGGATGCAAAAGAGGCAGGAAGAGGAGGTGGAGGTGGAGGAGGAGAACCTAACGGACTGTAGTTTCCAAACTTAGTGTCCAGAAGGCCTGGAGAAGGGGGCGGGGGGTAGAAGAACCCAGATGACCGATCGGGAAGTGAGGAGGGAGGGGCTGAGGGAGGTGGGGGTGGAGGTGGGCTTGTGGGCATGGGGATGGAGTGGGATTGGACAGGTAACCAGGTGGGTTTTGTGATTTGAGGAGGAGGGGGAGGAGGTGGACAGGAAGGGAGAGGTGGAGGTCTGTTGCTGGCCCGCTCTGGAAAAAGTGATAACGGAGGGGGAGGTGGAGGAGGCATCGAGGTGGGAGCAGAGGAAGGAGGCTTAAAGCTCGGAGGAGCCGGCTGGCTGGGGGAAGGTGGAGCGGTGTATGAGGAGACGGGGCGTGGTTTAGTTAGAGAGGATGTCCTTTCTAAAGACCTGTGGGAAGGAGACAGGTCCGGGGTGCTGCGCCTTAAACTTTCTGCCTGAGAGGGCAGGTTCCACAGAGGATGCTTCAGACTGGCAGCAGAGCCAGACCGAGACACTGAGAGAAAAACAAGCAAACAAAACAAAAATAATTCACAAAGAGGAAAAGAAATAATAATAATCGAGATAATAAAAAAGTTGTACAGTTCTTCGCAAGATTATTTCTATAACTGATGTATTTGATTGTTAGCTCTCCTACAAGATACCAGGCTAGTCCTATGTGACAGGCGTTATCTGTTATTGTTTTTTCAGCTCCTCCCTTTTTGTCGCCACTATCAATAGAACAATAGAAGCCATATCTGCTCCAGTGCTTCATGGAGTGCATTGCAACCTATAGAAATGACTTCTAAACTCAAAAAGTGAACAAGAAGGACAGAAATGTGCTTAATGTTGATATACACTATTATAACACAAATTTACTTACTAATGTGTTAATACCTTTAGCTCATTTCTGTTGATATGAAGTTTTCACACAGCTTAAAGGGAATCTGGTATTTTAAAACAGTGTAATATTTGAATTTGAATGTAAACCGTGAAATGATATCGATGTTTAGTAATGGTCACATCAAGAATATCAAGAAATCAACAGTTTTTCATGATTAGCATTATAGGTGTTGTCGTGTTCATCACGGTAGTCATAATGAGTGACGATGTATGAGGAGTAACTGCCATACCCGTGCTGTGGTTCGAGTTTTTGTCTCTCTTTCCCACTGGCTTGAGGACAGGAAATCCTCCAGCGAAAAGCCCACTCAGAGTGGGTCCCTGGGCTGGTGGTCCCCCAAAGCCTTCAACACTCCCACCGCCATCCACACTGCTCACTTTGGGCTCTACAGGGAGATGGACATACACACACAACTAAGGATTACAGTTTAGAGTCTGGCATCTTTCCCTGAGTTCTGTTTCACCTTCCATCCCACACTTCCTTTCATCTTTCTGTTGTCTTTATCTACTGCTTTGCATTCCTTCCTTTAATGACACAGTGCTCTCTCTCTCTCTCTGTGTCACACACACACACACACACACACAGAGCCACCAGTGGACCTTGGCATTAAATATAGCTCTGTCACAGATAAGCCAAAACTTGTTAGCACATGGAACTTTCTCCCAGCCTCTCTTACAAACCTTTACACAGCAGTAATTAAGCAGATGTGGTGACGATTTATATGCTGACATAGTATTTCTGACCTCAGCTCAGGAATGTGTGTCATCTCTAGGACTTAAACAAAAATTCGGAAAGTCCTGTAACACTGGTTACAACCGGTTAACTGGTTTTTCAGGTCACAGGAAACCATTTCATAAATGGCTCATAGACTGTGTGTCTGACACTGTAATAAAAAAGCAGCGCTGCCCAAGCTATGAAATCAACCCGACTGAGATATTTCATTTATCCAGATTTAACATTGCGCAGTCTAAACCCAGTCATCTGACTAGGCCTTGTCACACAAACAGAGTTAAGCCTGTAAGCACACTGATTGGGCCCAGGTGACTATGACTTCACTCCTGCATTTATCGGGTCAATCCAGTTTTGTCCAAATCATATAAACCTGGCAAGTGTAATGTGAAGTGATCTAATTTGGACTCACTGTCGAGAACAGGAGCACTGCGGTCGTTGACCTGAGTGACCTTTTTCAGTCTAAATCCCTTGTGTATGTCTGCCAGGAGCGCACTGCGGTCTCCTCCTTCAGAGCGCTGGGTTCTGGGAGGCTCTGACTGGGACTGACAGAGAAGGAGAGAAGTGGGAGAGAATAGTACACTGAAGTGATATTCTTATACTCCTATTGACAAGAATACATCCAAGATTCATATCAGATTCAAGATGTTACACAAATTAACTCAAGGTTTATTCATCAGTCTTGAGCCACATTATTTAGTAATTGCTATCAAACAAATAAGCATTGTTATACTTTTGTTATTTTATGTATAGAACTAATAAAATGTAGATTTAGATCTAAAACGTATCCTAAACTACACACCAAGTACCAAAATGTGTTGAAGTATTATATACTGTATATGCTATACCCCTGCTAATTATTTGCACAGGATTAGCCTACCAAATTCATTATATGACACCAAACTAGTGTTATGTGTCACGTTTTCTTGCCATTTTCAATTGTATTGCTAATGAAATCTGTTTTTTTAATTATCTTTTTGTGCATTGCAGATTTTATTTACCACTGATCAATTTGCTATGGCATCCTATGTATAGCATCATTTCAAGACACATAGGAATGTTAATCAGAATCATTATTATTATTATTATTATTATTATTATTATTATTATTATTATTATTATCATTATTATTATTATTATTATTATTATATTTGGTTTGTTTTTAATATCACTACTACTATTACTACTACTGCTACTACTACAACAATTACTACTACTGCTACTACTAATAATATGTATTTTTTTTAAAATTATTATTATTAATAGTAGCAGCAGCAAAAGTAGTATTAGTAGTATTCATAATCATAGTATGGTTGTTGTTTGTTAATGATTAATTACTGTATTAGTATATAAATATTTAAGTACTATTCCACTATTCCACTGCATCAGTGTCAAACACATTGACTATTTATTGGAATACAATGTGATCTACACCTCCAGCCATAACTTCACCACCTGCCTCTAATAAACCCTATCATTTTTCATAGCTTTATGGCACTCTTGTTTTTTATTTGTGTTGATAACTTTGAGCCCAGAGCCCACTCGCATCTAATAAAGTGTAATAAAATGCAATATGGAGAAGGTCGTTTTAAGCGCCATCAAATGAGTTATTGCATAAACTGCTGCTGAAAAATATGGACATTTTCTAATAATGTAAAAGCAGCTGTGAGGCAGAATAATGAATAACATTACAATGATGGTACACCTTCACAAGTTTCAGATACTTAGAAGCAAGAAATGTAATAATATAATAGAATAATTATTATGTAATAACTAGGGGGGGTCAAATTAACGTGTTAATTTCCATCAATTAATCACAAAAAAAATAACGGGTTAAAAAATTAACGCTGATTAATCGCACCATGTGACTTTAACCCGGGCGGGTGTTCTGTCGAAACTTGCTACCTATCGGGATGTGCTACCATGCCCTTCTGCACATGTGCAGTTCCACAGGCTTGGGATTCAGTGCCACGCCCATAAATCTGTGCTACCTTGGAACACTGGAGCTGTATTAACAACATGAATCATTAGAACACCCTGCTGCCCGGTAGCATCTGTGTTAGAACCTGACTGTATAAACTGGCTCTATGCACCTCTAAAGATCTATCTATCTATCCATCTCTGCTCTTCTCATTTAAACAAAATATATTTTTCTCCAGTTATGCATATTATTTGCCTATTTCTTATCAATGTGAGTGCTAAACTGACTGTATGAACTGTATAAACTTAAAGGGAGGATTTTTCGACAAGGCAGCTTAAATCATCTGAGCACCCGTGCTTGTACGTACACTGTCGTAGCTTCTTGAACTGCACCTTACAGACGGATTTAGTTCTATCATTGTTCTTGCTAAATCATTTTTCCCTCAGTATATTTTTCAGCATATTTTTGATTGCTGCAACCATTACTGCACATGAACAGTGTAAAAACAGTTATTAAATAAAAGAGATCTGTCTGTAATGTTGATTATTCATTCACTCATATGCCAAAGTTCATTATATTGTTTTAATACTTTTACAGCAAAAATGTGTGTGATTAATTTAATCAGAAAGCTTGTAATTGATTCAATATTTTGAATTAGTAATAATATAATATGATAGTATTAATGTCGGGCAGCTGGTGGCCTAGTGGTTGGGGAGTTGCCCCTACAATCAGAAGGTATCACTGAGGTACCCTTGAGCAAAGGTACCATCTACACACATCTACTGCTCCCCGAGCGCCCCTCATTGGTGGCAGCCCCCTGTTTCACTTGGGGAATGGGTTAAAAGCTGAGAGAGAATTTCGCACTGTTCACACTGTGTGCTGTGGTGTGTTCACGCATGACTATAAGGGGCCACTTTACTTTTATATAGTGAAATAATAATTGTATCCATAATGATAAATAATCAATATAAATTATCAATAATAATAATAATTAGAAGAAGGAGAAGAAGAAGAAGAAGAATGTTCACAGTGGTGGTGAATCAGACGTCTGCCTTTAAAAGCTCCCTCACAGAAAGTTATTCCATGAAATGGTTATGGTTGCACCACCTGACACCCGAGAGATTGTTTTATAAGAGTTTTGAGAAGCTTTTGGTCTTTAAACCAAACCTTTTAATGATGGAGGGATACATGCAGGGTGTTGTGAAGCAAAATAGTCTCCAATATAAACTAATGTAGCACAGATTCACCACTATTTTACCATCGTCAACATCCATACAAACACTCAGAGACACGTGGAGCCACACTGGGGGCTGATGGTGAATAAAATGACTGTATTTCTGTTGGAGACGTCTGGTTCCATTCCCCTCCTCTGTAATGACATCAGAGTCTTGAGCTGTGAATCTCTGAATGGCTGTGGTTGCACTAAATAATGGGTGAAGTGGTGGAATTCCCCTTTGTTTGATGAACGTCTTAATGATAATGAAATGCCCTCTGGTGTACAATGAGAAATATTTTAAACTATGTTGTATGAGTTATTATTAAATGTGGTGTTTCTGTAGGTGCTATTAGTTTGTGCATGTGTGTTTGTGTGTGTGTGTGTGTGTGTGTGTGTGTGTGTGTGTGTGTGTGTTTTGTGTGTGTGTGTGTGTGTGTGTGTGTGTGTGTGTGTGTGTGTGTGTGTGTGTGTGTGTGTGTGTGTGTG
>JBBPCY010002819.1:0-16212 GCA_037974405.1 Brachyalestes nurse
TGTGTGTGTGTGTGTGTGTGTGTGTGTTTGTGTGTGTGTGTGTGTGATTGTGTTGAGCTGGACCCCTGTGTGTGTCTGGTCTCTGGGTATGGATCTGTACCTGAATGGAGGAACACAGTTAGCCAAAGCGATGGTCCGGGAAACATAACCATCCCCCCGATCTCCAAACTCCGCCTGAGTCTCATGGAACATCTCTACCTTCCTCTGGAAACTAAACACACAGAACACACAACCTCATCTTTATTCTTAAAAAACACTTAAACAATCCCTACTCATGTGACATAGAAAAACGTGCACCCTCAAGGGGGTGAAAAAAAAGAGGCAGAACATGTCCTCCGAGTGAGGGATGAGGTGGTAAAGCTCAGAGACTTGTTTATGATAGATAACCAGATGTTTCTTTCTATGGGTGATAAAAGGGGGCGCTTACAGCCCCCAAGATACCAGGACACTTACAACTATAAAGCATTTATCTACTTGCTTGATTGACTATTTGTTTATTAATTTGGGTGATGTATTCAATTCCCTCTGCATACATAGACTGTTTTTCTTAATTTACCTTATCTACCTCAGGGTTTACTTAACTTTCTCCATGATCAGAATTAAAATAATAATTGATCACGTAAGGTGGCTCTCCCTCAGGTAAGCTTCTGTCCTGTTCTGAAACTGCACACCTCATATATTAGACTGAGTGAAAGATCTTCCATAAATCAACTATTACCTCTAAAATAGCTCCTTCACTGGCTATGAAGCAAGCATATGCTACAGCTCAGACCAATAACAAGCTAGCAGCAAACCTGTAATTTAACATGAGCTGGAAAGCATGGGGTGGTGTAATGATGGCCCATCCCTGGCCACCATCATTCTAATCCTCACCTGTGCAGGAAGTCGGCCAGACCGTTGAGAGTGCACCTGGCCACACGAGCGCCCAACAGCTGGCTGACAGCTGTGGATCTGTCCAGGTCCACCTTCAGCCTCTGCAAACACAGACACACACACTCATTACCAACACAGTCAGACCTCACCATGTGCTCGCCTTCATCAAACCTGTACATATACACACACACAAGTTTTCAGGTTTTTACCACTTCATAAACTGGAGATTATTATTCTTTTTAAACTGGAAAGTTGCTGCTTGAACAACTATAAATGAAAATATATCAAATAAAAACGTATTTCTTTTATCTGTAACAGTGCATGTCTGACTCTTATTAACTGGTTGTGTGGCGATGCAGTCAAATTCTAGCCTGTCCAATAATTTTAAATGCACTCGTTCACTGTTTCATCCTATTGGCTGTCAATTAATAGCTCGTTAAATATGTATCTGGTGGTCTACATATAATCATATGTAATTGTATAGTTATTTTAGGTGGCTTTTTGTAGGTCAGTAGTAGAATAAATGAATAAAAACATGATGCTTTGTGGCTAATAAAGGGTTTTCAGGGTTCGTGCGTGTGTGTGTGTGTGTGTGTGTGTGTGTGTGTGTGTTACCTGTATGATTGAGCGTGCCAGACCCGACTGGTATTCTTCGATTTGTAGCGTCTGAGCCCATCTCTTCTCCTCGTCCTCCAGAACCTGAGGCAGCTCTGTAGTCACCTTATCCTGCACACACATTATAACACACAGCCTCATTACAGGGTGGCATTTACTGCAATTAATTACAGCCTCAGCATAATTGCTATCAAGCTTCCTGCCATCAACACCAGCCCTCCGTGACTATAAACACAGCTTCAGTGCTGCCGGTTCAGACCTCGTCCATGTGTTTTACAGGCACTGTCCATGGTGCTGAACTCAATCCCCTTCTGAACCAGCCCAGGACTTCATCAGTGTAGGAGAAACAGGTCAATTGTTATTTGGACTTAAAAGTATGTGTGTGTGTGTGTGTGTGTGTGTGTGTGTGTGTGTGTGTGTGTGTGTGTGTGTGTGTGTGTGTGTTTTTACCCAGACAGTATTGAGACATTCTTGCTCCAGCCTGTCGATGACTTCAGCAGGTAAGAGTGGCTTGAGAGCAGCACAGTCTATGGAGCCCATCGTCTTCACTGTGGCCAACACATCCCTGCAACACACAACCCTAATCAGCCTGAGTGGAACGAGATATGTTCTTTCTCCATTTAACCCTTAGAACACAAGGGGTCCATGGATCCATGCCGGAAGCTCACCAAATGGTAAGCAATGACGCTCCGAGAGAAAGAGCAGCACCCGTTTTAGTCTGTTTTACACCGTATATATTAGTTGAAATCAGATTTTACTGATCCACTCTGAGTTTTAAGGTGTCCTGTAATGTGTTCACGTATGAGAAAATGGTCACTTTACACGTTTCTTTTAAAAAAATATGTACACAGTGTGACATGCACACATTTCCTCTCTCAGTAAACAGTGGTTATCATGTTACCATGACAGAAGCAGGTGTCTTTTACTTCTTAGACATGCAATGCATGGCTGCAAACTTATGTACTGCTGTGGGATCCTGCTGGTGTGGGTTTCCTCCCTTTCAATGAAGAAAACATAAACTGACACTTGAGAGCTTCCCTGCCTAAAAAGTGTGAGGGATTTACCAACTATGTTATAGGTGTTTCACACCTACAAGTGGAACTGGATTTGGATTCAGTAAAGTGTACAAGAATGATACAGGAAGTCAAAGAAATGAGGAAACAAGGAAATAATGTGAAGAAATTATTAGCATAAAGCTCTCAAAGTAGATACATGACTAATAAAATAATTTATAATAATGAAAACAACAAAGATAAGAATAAAAATAACAACAACAACAACAATAAAATAATAATAAAATTCAGGACATGTTTAAATATGGCGGTAGGTGTGATGGTCAGTAGCTGTGCTGGTCTGTAAGTGTGATGGTCAGCGGTTGTAGAGTTACTCACTGTTTGTTCATGTTTGCTGGAGTGGATATGAGTACTCACCTGTTGTAGATGTTGTAGATCCAGTCCAGCAGTGAGTAGATGTCAGTGATCTGCACAGGCCCAGAGGTGATGGTCTTTAGACGCTTGGCCACAGCGGTGTGGTAACTCTGCATGTAAACCTGAAGCACGGTGAAGTCGGTTGGATACACCGCCACCACGTTCCTCCTGGCCGCATCCATGTCCTCCACCACTCGGCCTCTCAGTCGCTCCAAAAACACGCCCATCTGCCCTGCGGCCACGCCCCCTGGCTGCGGCAGTGACCAGTCAGCAGCTTCGGCCACTGCCTCCGCCCACTTCTGCCTCAACTTCCTGGGCCTCTTGCTGGGACGGACTCCATCGCCCGGGTCTGAGTGGGCCCCCTCGCGCAGGTCAGAGTTGTCCAGCTCAGATTGGTCCCCTTCATGGAACTCTTGGTCTTCCTCACGGAGTCTGGCCTGGGCCTCTTGGCGCAGCATCCACAGGTGGTCGGCATGCTCCTCCTGCTGGATGACCAGGACCACAAGTCCCAGCTGCGGCCCGGCACACGGTTGCCGTAGCGACTCACGCACCACGTCCCACATTTCCCTCTGCAGAGCTTCGTACAGCAGCTCCACATCCTTGACCTTGCGGAGACTTGCATCCCACGGGCTGGGGGTCTCCTCCTCACTCAGGCCTGCCACCAGGGGGAGACGCAGAGGGCAGGAGAGAGGTTGAGGGGTCACGGCAGTAGGTGTGGATGCTGTGGGCGGAGTTTGTGCAAAGAAGGCGGGGTCCAAAGCACACTCTCTCTCCAGCTCCTGGATGTGAGTGTCGGCCAGGAGGAGGTCCCTCTGATTGACCAGCTGCAGAATTTCAAGGACTGTAGGAGAGAGTAACATTAATACAAATGAATTAAAAAATATACAAATGTCACAATACTTTAACTAATTGAAGGTGTCTACCACTTCAGTTTATTTCATACACATCTTTTTTTTCTTGTTAAGCACTGGATAGTTGTTGAGTGTTTCTTTTATAAGACGAAAGAATCTGTAACGGTGCATGTCTGACATCCTATTAACTGGTTGTATCGTGATGTAGAGTCAAATTCTAGACTGTCCTTTAACTTTAAATGTTTCATCACATTGGCTGTCAGTAACTTGATAACTATCTAACAGTTGTCTGGTTACAATTATATTAGGCGGCTTTTATAGGTCAGTAGTGAAGAAAAAATGTCATTTTCTGGCTAATAAAGTTACTGTACTGTACTGTAAATGTATTTGTTAGCAAATTATACTGAGCGCATTATTAGTATATATTAAGTGAGCAACATGCAAATGTAGAAAATCTTAGTGTGTGACTGTTGTGTAACAGACTATTCATCCTGTTTAAAACTAAGATGTATAGAGAGGTTGGGAAATGGTCCAGCCCTATAGTTGGGTCACAACATTTTGAACGAATTTTAAAGAGGATGATAAATAAGCACATATTTGAATTCCACGTTGACTTTAATGCCCAAATGATCTCAGAAGAGATATTTTCTCATTAAGTACATCACTCTTATTGGAAACTCTGTAGTACGTTGACATAGACCTGGCATTAGCCTTATCTAAGGGAATCTACCGAGCAGCAAATGTATGTCATTTCCTGCCTGAGTGCTGGCGTCTGATTGGCTGATGACTCAACAGGGCCCTGGGAAATCTAGGTGGTCATTAAGAGTAAAATATCATGGTTGAGGTCGCGGAAGTCCCTGACTGCGAATGGAACACACTTCCGCCTTGTTAACACCACACATACACACACACAAACACACACACACACACACACACACACTGATGGTCTGCCAAAAAGCGATTTGGGTTCGCAGAAGTACTCAGCAACACACAGTCCAGCTGTGTTCGGATCAACAGTTCAGGACAACACATAGAGTAAAGGAAGACATCAGGTAGGTCGAGATATGGTGTTTCTGACTACAGAATGTTCTTTAAGAGGAGGGTAAACAGGCTGAGGAAAGACCTGGGTCAGGTCAAACACATGGACCAGTCCCAATTCCCACCCTTTCTTAGCTATGACTTCATTCGACTTAAGCCTCACACTCAATTCCACTCTCTCGTTTTGGGCTTTTAAACCAATAGTTTCTTTTAGTAAAGACCCACCCAACTTTGCCTTAATTGAAGTCAGTGAGTCCAGGTGCGTTAGTCGTTTAATGTAAAATGGTCCCTTTCAGTCACATGTGAACACACCACACCACAGTGTGAACAGTGTGAAATTCTTTCTCTGCTTTTAACCCATTCACCAAGTGAAGAAGTGGGCAGCCACCGACACAGTGTCCAGGGAGCAGTGTGGTACTCAAGGGTACCTCAGTGGTGCCACTAGCAATCCTGGGATTCAAACCTACGAGCTTCAGATCACAGAGGCAACTTCTTAACCATCAGGACACCAGATGCCCGAGTTATTTTTTTAGGCCAATATAGCTAGAAAATAATGCCAACCAAGCATCATCACACATATCTCAAACCTTATCGGGCAGTTAAATAGTCTCTAATAGACTTGCTTATGTGGTTTCTCACTCTGTATTACTAAGTACTACAGACACCAAATTTGGCCAATCGACTACATACACACACACACACACACACACACACACACACACATACACACTCACTCACACCCACCTGAGAGTGGTTCTCTACGTTTAATGGGTGGCTCCTCCTCTGGGCTCTCTTGCTCGGCCTCCTGGGAGTTGCGGTTTGTTAGTGAGTCTCCTCTGAGCTTGCCGAGGTTGCGCAGGAATGAGGGGCGCCGGTGGGCATCTTCATCATCCTCATCATTCAAATCTCCAGTGGGAAGACTTTCCCTCCGCTCGCTCTTCTTCCTCCGGCCTGCCAGCCTGCACAGAGAGAGAGAGAGAGAGAGAGAGAGAGAGAGAGAGAGAGAGAGCAGAAAAAGAAAGAGGGGCAAAAGAGAGAAAAGAGAGAGAGCAAGAGAGGAGAGAGAGACAGAAAAGTGAGAAAGAGATAAAGAGAGAGAGGGAAAAAGACAGAGGGAGAAAAATAAATGAGAGAACAGATAAAGAGAGCGAGACAGAGAAAAAGAAAGGGAGAAAAAAGTCGGTATTTATGCTGCATTCAGAGCTTGTGACTTCTGACCTCTGACTAAGAAAACTCAAGGAAAACATCCTGAAATTCCTGCTCAGAAAGTTGGGATGTTGCTCTCTGAGCTCAGTAATGAGAGAGAAGTTTTAGAAGACAGGATTTTAAAAAACTGTTTTAGTCACAGGAGCCTGAAATTAACACCTAAAGATGTTTGTTTCCCAAACACTGAGCAGGACCACCTCTCTTACATGGTTTTAGTTTTAGAACATCAGAACAGCAGCCGGTAAAATACACAACACTACAAGACAAACTCCAACTTGACACTTCAAGACAAATTCAGCAGAAAGACAGACATCCAGAAGCCATGTCTCCATTTTGTTATTTTTGTTAGTTTGTTTAATCTGCTGTGGTCACATTAAATTTAATCAACATTCCAGTGGGGAGGTTGGGGGTGAATGGAGGGCAGCTGAACCTCCTGTCCAGAAAGGAACCTCAGGCCACTAAAAAGAACAGTTAAAAACATCTTTTATATTTTTACAGACGAGCTCACTTTCATGAAGGCTAACATAGCTAACAATTAGCATTATGCTAGCTGCATGCCAAAACCATCACACCCTGGCTTCAAACTCAAGCTGGAGTTTCACCTTTCTGAATTTTGTCTCTAATTCACTATATGTTTCTAGATAACAGCGAATCGCACAGTGTCCAAAATCACATAAGTGAGTCTATTAGAGATTACTGAACACCCCCACGTTGTTTGAGGCGAGTGTGTGATAATTTGGGTCTTGTAGCTCCAGCAGTGAACTAAGGAAGCAGACTTCAAACATGTTTCAGGTGGTCATCCGTATCCCCTCATACATCCCCCCAACCTCCCCACCCCCAACCCCAGCATTAACTGCTACATCCCCCCAACCTCCCCAACCCCAACCCCAGCATTAACTGCTACATCCCCCCAAACTCCCCACCCCCAACCCTAACCCCAGCATTAACTGTAGATTTCTTTCTTTATGGTTCTTCTTGGCTCAGGAGCCGCTCCAGAGGTGTGTCTTCTTTAGCCACGTCCTGAATGACTCCATAAGAATTAATTAAACTCCCGCAGGGGTTGCCGGACATGACCTGAGCATTTTCATTGTGTCCATCCCATGAAACGATTTTCTGTGTATTATAAATAAACAAACGGATGTGTGTTTATGATGCGAGGGAGACGGTGACTTGGCCCACCAGCTATTCACCCCTTAATGCTGCAGACTGCGAGGAACAATGAGGCTGGTATTAATAGCCCCCAAGTCTTTCCACTGTGTGCTACAACACACAAACCCATTTTCTGCTAATAAACACACACACCGCTAATATTGCTAACCATAAACAACTATATCAAATAAGCCACACGGTTCATAATGTCCTGGCATTTCTATACATGCTGAAACATGTGTTCCTTTGCTCCAGGCTCTTTAATTGAATTTGTGGTCATGAAATCAAAAAGCGTAGCATAAGTAAACATCCTCCGCTCATCAAAAGGGTAATTTTCCTGCAGTTACTTTTCATTTAAGCAAGAAAAAATACCTGCAGGTTTGGTTAACATTAAGCAATTTGGTTCTAACTGCAACTGGAAGGACAATTCCTGCAAAATCACGAAGACCTTCCTATTGACAGATTTTTTTTTTCAAGAGACACTGCTGTTGAGCCCAATAGACTTTGTGCAGAATTTTAGGCTTGTGGGTTCATTCGTGTCTGAGATACAGTGGCTTTAAAAACGCATTTTGGCTTAAAATAAGTCATTGCTACTGAGGAAATATACAATAAAAGACAAGCTTTAAAAACATTTTTTTCAGGAATTACTCTTTGGTTTGAGGAAAATGTATTGCAAAGTGCCTTCCTAGATATGAATATCAGGTAATAAAAATTGACCAGTTTTCTTTTCCAAAGATTTTAAAGGCTCTTTTGGTCAAATGGTCACTAATCAAAATCAAAGTCAAAGGGGACTGTATTGTCATCTCAATCATATACAGAGAGACGGACAACAGACATAGTGCAACAGATATAAGACATTGTGAAACAAGGCTTATGATATTGCAAGTCTTATTATATTAAAATCACCAATAATAATGATATTACTGGTGATATTACTAATGCAGAAAATGCTTGCTTGAATTAGAAATGCAGCATTTTTGCACTTTGAAAAGCAAAGAATCTCCAGACTTTTGAGGGTAATGCACCCACACACAGCACCCACACACACTCACATACCTCAGCAGGGTCATGATCTCCTCCGAGGCTCTGCGATGATTCTTCTTCTTCTTCTTCTCCTTCCCTGAGGCGGGCATGGCCGGGAGGGTGGAGCTCCGCAGGTTTCGCCCGGTGATGCGCAGGCCCTTGCTGAGCTTGCCCAGCGTCTTCACCGTGGACGAGCTGCAGATGCGCTCCAAGGTCCCTCTCAGGGGCAAGCTGCCCTTTGACCTCTCCGTGAGCTTTGAGCCTCCATGCAGCTCGGCGTTCACCTCGTTCTCCAGCGCCTCGCCCTCCCGCGATGACATCATGTCACTGAAGCCCATGTCTGCCTCTGCCTCCTCAAAGGGGTTGAGGCTGGACGGGGGCAGGATGAGCTCCCCGTTGCCGTGGCCACCCTGCAGGCTGATCTCGCCGTTGCTGAGGTTGCTCTTCAGCACCATTTCGGCGTCGCCATGGTGACTCTTCGACCTGCCAGGCAGCTTCTTCAGGATGGGCATTTTGGCTCTGAAAGGGTTAACTCTGAAGAGCAAAATGGACACTAAAGTCAAGATTAACCACCTTCAGCTTTGCACATATAACAGAAAAGAGTGTGACGAATCCTTGAAAGGAAATTGAGTTTAACCACATACTTCTGGAACAATTCAGTTAGTCCATTCATCATTTCATACAGCTGTGGAAACGCCATTGACTCTCAGAGAGAGTTAAATGCTTATAAAATAAATTGCAATTGAATTGATGCTCTAGCAAACAAAAATTACTCACATTTATGAATCATTACTAGATATTTTAAAGAGGATTATAATTGCAGGGCATGGGAACACTCTGAGAAGTCTGACGCTGACATTATCAACACCAGAATTATGGTCGTCAGATTTTCAGTGCCGAAATGGTGTAACCTTGGGCTAAAGCAGTAAAGCTATTCATTAACTGTTAATAGAAAAGTGAAGGGGAAGCACATTCCATAAAGCCCATAACTCTCTAATTGAGCCTCCACACAGTGCCTGCACATTCCCACGTGTATTTTTAGCCCATTCCAAGCCTCGCAGCATTTCCGCATTTTTTTTTCTATAGCAGCATGCCTAGGCTGTTTGTGGAGGCCCACATTAGGCTTTGTTCACTTAAACTTAGTAATTATCACATATACTTTTGCACTAATGCAGAATTTTTAGGCCGATTCCAGGATCCAATACTGTTCGTGTGCATATCTGCCGATGCCGATACAGTCTCCCTGGATTTGAAAAATAACCTTGATAACAATAATAACATGCATTTCTATGAGCTTCAAAACGGGGTAAAAAGCACGGGTCAACACAGCGTGGCTGAAGTGACGCCAAGTCGCTGGAGTGCTGCTGACGGATTCTGTGCCATTGGGGCCCCACTCGCTATCGTTCTTCCAGGGGCGGGGGGTGCTGGCGGGATTCTGTGCCGGCCCAAATTTACCATCGGCCCACCAGGCATTGCCCGGTATGCCCAATGGCCAGTCCAGCGCTGGATCTGATTGTTGGCCGGCAACAACCAAACATCATCAGGCCCTTCACACCATGGAGATGCGGATGCTGCGATGGTCGCTCGGTTTGACTAGGTTGGACCGAGTCATGAACGAAGATGTAAGGAAGATAATGAAGATGGCCCCGATAACAGAGAAGATGAGGGAAGCCCGATGGTATGGTCATGTGGTTCGCAGTGCAGAAGAATCGGTGGTGCATCGAGCAATGCGACACAACATAGAAGGACTACAACCACGTGGGCGACCTAAGAAGTGATGGATGGACAGAATCAAAGAGGACATGAAGGAAGTTAACGCCGCCCCCGAAGATGCCCTGGATCGGACTAAGTAGAGAAGACTATGCCGAAAAGCGGACCCTGCATCAACGCGGGACAAACTAGGAAAGAAGAAGATCGTTATGCATATTTTTAGTAGAAGGACTTTGAAACAGGCTTATAACAGAAGCCAGTAGGCTAGTGGTCCTGCAACTATAAATCAGTCGCACACAGCCATGTGCATAAGTTTTAACAACTTCGTACACTGCTGATGAGTTCAGATCCTCTATTGACAAAACACATTTTTTCTGCGGATTTCAGTGCATGATTTCTAGTTGCAAGAATGCAACACATTATTTACATTACTTCTGAAATTAAGGTTATAAGTAAGGAATCCCCCCAACTGTTGCAGTAACAGCCTCTACTCTCCTGGGAATGGTTACTGAATGCTGGAACATTGCTGTGAGGCACCAGTGTCTCAAGGTGCTCTCATGTCTATCATACCCCTCGGCTTTCCCCTTTCAAGCTAGGCTGCTATAGTAAGCTATATCGGAATCTCATCTTTTACTCTTTACAGTTATAGATTATACCCTGCACATTTTAGCAGAACTAACTCTTTGTTTTCTCTGACTGGAACCACTGTACATCTGCCTAGCCCAACTGATCGCCATCCGGGTCATCACCTCATCCCAGATCTGAAGTCACTGTGGCATTGTGCACAAGTGTCCTTGACTGCTTTTGACTCCCCATGTGCTCCTCCCCCATTCAAGGGCAACTGCTGTTCAAAAGATATGGCGGTGATTATTATTCCTGTTGCTGTGGACTAGAGACTCTCAAACTACTCCTCACTCCGACTCCAACAAAAACTGCTACTACTGGCTCTTAACTGTACCTACTATGTCAGCCATAGACAGTTAGGTCCGTACACAAAGGCCTTCTATTGTTATTTATCTCCATTGAGATGTTCTTTCTCTCTTCGAGTCAACCAGATGAGGAAGGGTCCCCCTTTTAAAGTTTTAGTTCGTCCCATGGTTTCTTCCTCCAGTTTAGGGAGTTTTTCCTTGCCTTTGTTGCCTTTGGTCTGCTCACAAGGGGTTCTGACTTGGATTCGGTAAAGCTGCTGTGTGACAACACTGACTGTAAAAAGTGCTAAATGAATTAAACTGAATTTAATTTAATTCAACACCACTCCAACTCATTCCAAAGGTAGTGGATGGAGCTCCATCACTCCAGAGAATATAGTTGTGCTGGTCCTGAGCTCAGTGCTGAAGGGCTTTAATACCCCTCTAGTTGACACTTGACTTCAGACATGGTGACCTTAGGCCCATGTGTGGCTGCTTTAGAGCCTCCTTCTCCATCAGCATTGTTTTCTATGGAGATTAAGCTGTGCGTGCACTTCACCGAATGCCTGTGCCAGCAATGGGTGCAGCTTAATATTTTTTCTCAGTTTTGTTTATAAACCATTTTCAGCCACATTTGAAATGAGTGTGAATGACTCAACAAATTATCACTGTTATTATTATCATTAATGCATTCCTCAAATTAAAACCTGCCATAACCGCCTCGATCTGGTCCATGTTAAGTGTTGTATATCCTGCCACAGTGTCTCATTGTTCGCAGCGTTCCGGTGTGTGTGCTCACGCTAAGTGCATTAGCAGCATTAGCGTGTGTTGGCTTTTACAGCAGCACAAGGCCAAAAGAGCGAGAACTGCTTCCTTTCGCAGTCTTTTTTCAGTGAGAGTTTTCTCGACCCGCTGAGTGTGATCAGACACCTGATGGCTATAAAATAAAATGCTGGTTTGGGGTCGGGGGAGATAAAAGGAAAAAGAACACAGACCACAGGTCCCATATTCTTTTTTATAACCACAGCAAAATATCCACCAAGGGTCCACCAAAATGTTTTTAAAAGATTTTTATATTTCTTCCCAATGCTTGCTCCTATTGTAGGATATGGCAAAAAAAAATTAACCCCTCACCCCACTGGACACCAATGTTTTCCAACAGCTAGCATTATTGTTAACTTCTTCATATAATTACATATTGAGTGTAAATAAGTCCACATTCTCTACAGATGACACACTTTTGCACAATTTAATTGCCATTGATTTGCTAAATTTTACATATTGGGGAAAACATGTAGCCTGTGAAGAAGTTATGGCACATTTTGTATTGTATGTCATATTATCCAACATGTAAAATACCTGGAAACTGAGCCCTAAAATTTGCAAATGATTATTATTTAAGTGTGTTTTCTGTAGATGAAGTTATTTTCAGTTATAGGAATTCAACAGGGTGATTTAATGAGGGGTGTATGTAATCCCATTCAGTTGCAGGACCACACGTAGGACCCACAGGTATTAAGTGTTCGAGTAGCCCCGCTTATCTATGCTGAAGTGAAGTGTGTGTTAAGTTGAGTACTTTTCGAATGAGATACAACCAATCAGACAACCAATCAGAACAGATTTCATTTACATATACCATTCTTAAAGGCGCAGTAGCTAAAACCGTCTGTTTAATTCTAAGGGATAAAGAGAGGTTGGAAAATCGACATGTAGAAATGAATTTTTGTCATTCAGAAACATCATAAGTGGACCTCAAGGGGGCATAAAATCGATATGGGCCCTTTAAGGAGATCTCTTTTATATTTCTTTCCTACAGCAGTTTGCTTCTACAATAAACTGTTGCTCCATAAGCTTCCTGACGTTTGATCTGTTAGCAGTATAGCTCAGATATAAGTTACACACGCTATAAGTGTGTTAGATACCCTAATATTATATAACATTAACATACGTCGCATGTTCTGGAGACAGAAGGAGGAAGGTTGATTAGATCTGCGCTTTTGTGCGTGTGTCCATCACCGACCAACTTGGTTCCCGGTTTGTGTAAGTTGTTTAAGTTTTGCCTGTGTTTGTCGAACGCTGGCACTGCGTCCCGTTCCAGTATTTTTATCTGTTGTTAATGCAGCAGTGCCGCAGGAAACCCGTCTCATAAATATTACAGTCTTGGGAGGAAACGGCTGTTTATTTGTCTGGTAATATGTATGTGTTAAGGACAGCTCCAACAAAACACTGGCGATCCGCAGAGAATTCCCGGGTTTGGCTCGGCACACCGCTGCGCAAGTGGCTCAGTTCAGCTGATAGATTACAAACAGGGATTTCTGCAATCAGATTTTGAAGAGACTTTAATGGCCAGAGGTGCCAAAACATTGTATATTGCAACTTACAATTGACTCTGAAAGAGGTGGCCACCCTTTAGGACCACATCCACCCTCAGCAGTGAAAGTGCCATGTGGGCACGCTGAGCCACGGAATAAAGTTCTTAGAACTATTGAAGGAAGTAACCACTTTTCTGTGTGTCCACACTGCAGAAACTGAGGACAATCACAAGTCTTGGAACGCCGATTTGAGGGGCTCCTAATTCAGGGTAGGTGTCTTCAGTAGCAGTTCCTCTCAACTTGCTAAGTTAACTACCAAAGTGAATCTGATCAAAAAACAAAAAGGTGGTTTGGTAGATTGGATGGTATCCTTGGCCACAGCCTGGTATATGCTAATTATCATCATCATCTTCTTCTTCTTCTTCTTCTCCCACCATCGGCCACTTTAGCATTTATAGGGTATATTCTATAGAGTATTTTATTGGACTTTTATTTAGACTTTATATTTTTATTGTCCTTGTCTTCGCGTCTGTGTGTCCCTGTCCAGTCATAACATAAACACTTTCCTCTGGGCTCAATAAAGTTTTCTGATTCTGATACTACTATGAAAACAGAAAAAATACTCATGAAAGTATGAAGGGGGAGTTCCAGCTGTTTGGTCCGAAAGCACCTATTGATGAACCATTTCGGTCCCTATGGGTTCTTCCCTGATTTTCACTCTCACACACCTCATTGCCAAACATGGATCTTTTAAAACTATCTATCAAAAGATGTTTTAAAGAAGCTAAAATAGTTTTTTAATATCTGTGTTGATCTACTTTCCCACCATTTTTAGCTCCAGCCTGCATCTAACATGAGATTCAAGTGTGGAGAACCGTTTTCAAGCGTCAAGAACTTTGTGATGTTTAAAGTCTTAAACCGGTATAAAGCCATTATATCATCTTAAAGTTCTTTAAATGTTTATAAGGCCTGTATAGTAAACACTCACTTATCTGTTTTTCTAACATGGTTCTTTAGGCAACCCAAAGTGATTTTTCAATGGCATCGTCCAAGGAACCTTTTGAGGCAACCTTTTTAAGGGTATACATATAAAGACAAGGAAATCTTCATAATGGTTCACTAAAACAACTAAATACCATTTTGTTTTGTAAAATAAACAAAACTGTAAAATGACCACAATAAAGGATTTAGGAATGTTTTAAATAAATGTATTAATTGATATTAACTAAGCAGTTAAAGCATTAATTAACACATACAAATTTCTCATAAATATGAATATGTAATGAAGCTGACTGATGGAACCAAGAAAGAACAGTGATCAGCAACATCTGAACTAATCGTTATGAATTAATGAGGGCTCAATATTAGGCAAGCAACAGGTCACTGCTGGCCATGTGCTATAACTGCTTATTAATGATTTCATGACCTAATTAACAGCATTAACGGCAATAAACACATTTTAAACATAAGGAAACTACGTTTAGATGATTTGGGCTTGCAGTTAGCATGATGGGGTATAAATGTTACTTGTTAGCCCTTAGCCTCAACACAAAACTAAATAACTCAACATGTCTTGGCTGAATGCCAACATCTGGGTTGAGGGGAAAGCCGTGTCCATTTGATTTTTGGTTGAATGTTTTCATATTCAGTTTCCATTCAGACACTTTTTGACACTTTACTGCCTTAATGGGACGTCGGGTCTTCACAAGAATAAGAATACAAGTACATAGGAACACTCAGACACACTCGAAGTGACGTGTGTTTGCATCGTGTCGGAACGGTGTGTTAAGGGTGAGCAAGTTGAACGGATGCTATTTTAGGTGTTAACACCCAAACACACACACACACACTTGCTGACCCTGCAGGAAGGTCTCCCCCCGACCAAACGTAGGTGTGTGTCCTGTAGTCAGCATGTGTTCGCTCATTCATATTTCAACACGCACTAAACACACACATTTACACATGTTCGTATACACACTTGTCCATGAAGCAAAGGCCATGGCACAGGGTGCAGTGTGTGTCCGGCACATGGAGGGTTTTGGTGGACTGTGTAGTGTGTGTGTTAGTAAATACAGGGATTTCAGGAACTGCGGGGGTCAGGACAGCTGTAAATTCAGAGTTACATAATAAGGGCAGGGAGTCCCCGATAACGTGTGTGTGCTGCAGAAAGCGAGCAGGTGGTGACGGGTGAATGTGTGTGCTGAGTTAAAAAGGGGACAGACAGCACTGCAGGGTTCAGTGTGCTTTTCCTGCTCTAACACACTCCATTCAGCTCACTAAGCACTTAATACACTGCAAGTGGAATGACTTAGGTCATCATTACTTTCACCTGATTAAAAACAAATAACGATGTCTTGAAAAAAAAATTAAATTATCTTACGTTAATAAGAACAATTCAATATTTCAACTAAATTTAAGATAATTTTGACACGGTATGAGTTTATATAAGTAGTCAGCAAATATGCTGTAGCCGGTGATATTCACTCACAACCCCCTACATTGTACCTGAATCAGAGATTAAATATTAGCCCACCACAATCAGACAGACCCCCAACGTACTGATTGTGCTTTTTTAGTCTACCAAATATTATATAGTCAATTAAATGGTCCAAATTATTCCTGTAAAAATACATCACCAAATTTTCTCTCAAGTCACTGAAACTGCATATAGATCTTCATTAAGGTAAAATAAGATAACTAAGATTTTTAGGCTAAAAATAAGATATCAAGTCTTGGTTAGATCAGGAGTTTTTGCAGTGCATCCCCAAGTCCTGAACCACATCCCCAATTCCTAAACCACATCCTTAAATCTTGAACCACATCCCCAAGTCCTGAACCACATCCCCAAGTCCTGAACCACATCCCCAAATCCTGAACCACATCCTCAAGTCCTGAACTACATCCTCAAGTCCTGAACCATATTCCCAAGTCCTGAACCACATCCCCAAGTCCTGAACCACATCCCCAAATCCTGAACCACATCCTCAAGTCCTGAACTACATCCTCAAGTCCTGAACCATATTCCCAAGTCCTGAACCACATCCCCAAGTCCTGAACCACATCCCCAAATCCTGAACCACATCCTCAAGTCCTGAACTAC
>JBBPCY010002856.1:0-16207 GCA_037974405.1 Brachyalestes nurse
TACAGCTGTGGAGCTCAGAAAAGAAGGACGGAGGAATTTAATAACCTCACTCTGGCTCTGCCACCCAGTGGCTCAGTCAAAGACTGCCTCGACCTCTTTTTCAGTGTAAGTAACACACACACACACACACACATTAATTTAGAGTCACAATACAAGTCACTCCAGGGCTAATCAGAGAACGAGACTGTTAGAACCAAGAAATGTATGACACCAGCTGAGATGTAATAAATCCATCTGAAATTAAACAGAGGGAGGTTTTGGCTGTTACTTTTGTGTATTTAGGTTTTAAATGTTTCTCAACATGAAAAGGAGTTTTTCAGTGTTTTGTGTTCACGTTGCTCACAACCAGGACTACGGAAGGTAAAATGCACTTTAGTGAAGCTGAACTGTAACAAATAGTCAAACAACATTTGATAAGATAACCTTATTTGATAAGATATTTGATAAGATAAACCTTTATTAGTCACTCAAGTGGGAAATGTGCATTCTTCATGAGAGCAGAGCTCTGCATCAATGGTTTTGTGTGTTATGTTTTAATCCCAACAATTCTGGAATTCTTATTTTATTACTATTTTATGATCTTTGTTACATTTATATGTTTTGTCACTGTTCAAACTAAAGCTTGTATCTCTTTTATCATGTTTTCCATTTTTTTTTATATAATTTGTAACGAAAAAGCCTTTTAGATTTTGTAATAATGAATGGACCAAAATTGTTTATTATACTTCTTTATTATTTTTAAAACAATTTCTTTGTTTTAAGTATTACAAAAAGGTAGAAAATAATCATATCAGTGCTCTAGGCGGTGCTCAGGGATTTTAGCAGTTAAAATGTGTAGAAGGTTATGTTCCGTAATACACAAATAAAAATGTGTAAAAACGTGATTATTTCTTTAAAAAGTCCTAATGATCGGGTAGGTAATCCACAGCTGCTGGAGTGATCAGGGTGGTCTAAGCTTCTCTGGACTGAAGATAACGGAAGATAAAGTGAGTGATTGTTTATTATCACTCCCTTTATTTAAGTAACTTCGTTAAAGTTCTGAACAAATTCTGAGAAGAAACACCGATGTCCCTTTTCTGGTTTTCTCTCCTGAAAATCCCGGGTTTCTCAGATCACGGGTGGGACATAGAGCGACCCCTGGTGGTCTTTTATAGAAAGAACGTCACTGCTTGCTCTCCTTATTTAGTGTCTAATTAATAAAATACGGGGAATTTATTAGAACATGTTATTCAGAATGTGCATATTTCCATGAAACAAGAGACATGCCAAGCAAACCAACAAATAAATAAATAGAAAATAGAACAAGAAAAAATAGCACCATATGATTTTTTAAAAATGAATTAATACACAAAAAGGAACTTAAAGAGCATAAATAAAAAAAAAACATTACACACATTTCATATTTTACCTGTTAAATATTCACTCTGTGTATGTTTGTTTATTAAAATATTTAGGCATCAACAGAAACAGACACGTGCTAATCTGCAGATTTTTCTCGGCTTAAGGAAAAAGGTTATATATATCAACAAGTCGAATACATTATTAGAATGTATGTTTCTTATAAGAATAAGAAAACATCTATTAAATACATGAACATTTCTGAAATATGTTTTGAAATACGGTTACGCACGCATACCTTATCATACCACCACTGAGTTCCTGAGCAAGACCCTTAACCTCAAGTTGCTCCAGACACTGTCAGGGAAGTTAGGGAATCTGTAAAATATTTAAACGCAGAAATAAAGTCACTCCACAGTAATGTCTGACATCATTCAGGAGGTTCAGGCGCCTTCCTGTGACCGAACACGTGTGTTACACTTCTGTGTATGTATTTTTTCATATTCATTCACGTGAGTATATCTGACATGCTAATAAAAGTGTAATGTATACTGTATATTTTATTTATATATTTTTATATGTCATGTGCTGGTATTAGATGATAAGTTCTAGATCATAAACTACAGTCCAGATCATTTAAAAGGTACTAGATGGAGCTCTATTGCTTCACGGCCCAATGGTTAGGGATGAATACACCTCCAGTGGATGCTGATTATTGGGCATGGTCACATGTAGCTGCTCCAGAGAGTCCCATTCTATTAGTGCTTTTATATATTTAGGTGCTGATGGTCCCATTTAAATGAACTTGTAACTATATTTGGATATTATTTACCTTCATTCAGTAGGTCCATCACAACAAAGCTGATAACCCCTCCGACACATTAACTTTATGAACAGAAGCTGCCGAGACCTTTTTGAACGAAGCTCACAAGTCACACACATGAAGTCTCCTGAGTCTGGAGACTAGAGGGCGCAAATCTAAAAAAAAAAAAAATCAAATGATGATGTGGAAGCAATATTAAGATATGAATATTAATATTTTTTTCTTTGTACAGGATTAACATTTAAAACGTTACAACAGCAGGTATGTGTGCAGGGGCATGATGAACATCACTGGCTTCAAGATGAGGACACCTGCTTCCTCCATCACTGTCACACCTAAATGCAGCTCTCCATCCTACCCCTCCTTCTCCCACCATCTTACCAGCTAGAGCCTCCACCCACTCTCCACCTGCCAATGAGGACTCTGACATCCATTGACCATGCATCCCCATCACTGAGGACACCCTCCGCCCCCTGGTTAGGCCAGCCCTCCAGTTCACCTACCAAGCCAAGACTGGAGTGGCTGATGCTGCTGCTCCGTGCTTACAGACATCTTGAAAAGCCAAGTGTTAAGGGATGCATTCTTCGACTTCTCCAGTGGCTTCAAAACCATTCAGCCGTCCCCGCTGGGGAGCAAGCTATCTGCTGTTCAGGTTCATGCTTCCTTAGTTGAGTGGATTATGGACTACCTGACTGATAGGCCACCATACATGCGGCTACAGGGCTGTAAGTCTGACACAGAGCTTTGTAGCACTGAAGGTCCTCAGGGAACATTTCTGTCACCGTTCCACCTCACTCTGTACACATCTGACCTCCAGTACAAGTTCTCAGATGACTCCGCAATAGTCGGATGTATCAGGAGTGGGGAAGACTTGGAATACACGACAGCTGTGTCGCATGTGTTCTACAAATCTGTTGCATTTTCTATGCTGTGGTGTGCTGGGGTGGCAGACACAGAAACTGAACAAACTGATCAAGAAAGCAGCCCAGTGGTGGGAGACAAACAGGATAATGTGATAACTTTGGCTGAAAGAACATTGTCTAGACTTCAGTCCACCATAGATAATGCTGACCATCTACTCCACAGCATGGTGGCAGAACTGAGAAGAACGTTTAGGCACAGACTTACATATAGTGCTCAATTGAATGCGACAGGAAATCCTCCCCTCCCACCACCATCTGACTGTGTTGCTTCTTTCTTGTGTATTTTCTTACCGGGTTTAATAACTGTTATGTGTGCATTATTTTGCTATGATGTGCAATAGTCTTACCATGTGCAATATCACTACTTATGTCAATATTACTTACATACTACTGATCTCTACTAATCTGATCCCAACTACCACCTGTGTTGTTAGAATTCACTTAACTGTAAGTTATTAACTCACTAACTAACTTCACTTCATATGTCTTTGCTAATTATACTTGCTATAAACTGTTCGGTCCCTAACCTCTTTCCTTTCCTTCCATCTGTACCCTTCCGGCAGTTCTGGGCTGGTGTAAACGTTTTCTCTGAATTTTGGCAGCCTAGTCTATGGCAAAGCTTTATTTGGCCTCTTGCTGACTGTCTGCTCTGAAAGTCATAAAGCAAAATATAAGCAGTTAGTAAATACATGAAATCATTCATAAAAGTATGTCAGTATATGATGTGAAAGACTAAATTCTCATTACTGAAACAGACGCTCAGTGCCCTTAAATTGTAGCGATAAATGAGAATGGTGTTGTGGAGGAAGAGGAAGCTTAACACGTTTTACAAGCAATAAAGAAGCCATGACGACCAAGCACATTTTTATTCAATGTACATAAACAGACCTTAAGTGTATTTCCACAGAAAAAAAGGAAACCTAATGTATTTCTAAATGTGAAAAACTACCTGTATCGGTAATTTATTCACGTATTTTCTGTAACCGCTTAATACTTAGGGAAATGGGTAATGATAATCTGTATTGTGTACATAGTCTGACTTTTAACTAGATTACTATAATTCAGTTCACATTTTGCTGCAATGCTGTCATTTGAAAACAACCATTACAATCTTTTTTTTTCTTTTCATTTTACATTGCAATACAACATACATTCAGACAGAACTGGACGCATTGCTGTAATGGGAATTTCAGCAGAAAAATGCAATAAAATACAAAAATAATTTACTCCTATGCTGAAATTACTGTTTGTGCAAGGTAGACAACAGTCTTTTTTGTGATACAGTATTACAAAATCATTATAGTTTTAAACAGACTTAAAAAAAAAAAAAAACAAAAACTCCCATTTGCACACACTGACGCTTTTTAACTAAACAAAGGTTATCCTACAAAGCACAGGGTAAGGAAGGAACGGTCACCTTTTCTCATTATTAATGCTTCTCTTCAGCTGACCTTCCAAAACCTGCATTCTCTGAAGTTCTGTCCTGAACTGCTCCTCCAGGTCCTTATGGGCACTCAAAAATGCATGGAGACTCTGAACCTTCTTCAGATCCTGGGAGAAAGACCACAAAATGAGCTCCTACATTGTAAAAACTGCACACTCTTTTGTTCTCCAAACACACCTTTAACACTCTTAATACTTGATTTTTTTTGGGCCACAGATTTAATATTGCTCTCCTTTGCACCTTTCCAGCACTAAAATATATATATATTATATTCATTCATGTAGCACTTACTACAGGTATTAGTCTTTCCTCATTTTCTGTATCATCTAACAGGCTCTTTAGATGTTCCCTTATCAGTTCTTCCTCCCACTGATCGACAGATTCGATTCCTACTCCATCCACACTGTCCGCCCCAGGAACAAGCACAGACAGGTCAACTGACAGCATCTAAGAAGAAAAATATGAGTTTGGAATTAATACATGCAGGATATGTACACAGGTTTTCAAACACCCCTTCTACTACTAAGTGTACCCATTGCTGACACGGAAAGCTTGTATGATCTTCATATTCAAGCACTGACTAATAGAATGGGACTCTAGAACAATGTAGCCTATTAATACCATTGACTTTAGAATAAATGCTGGATGATCAGGTATGAAAGTAATATATTCTTTACCTTGTGAAATAACTCTTTAAAGTCTGGAGAGTCAGCCTGTTAGCGGTTTACCTTCCGGCCATTTTGCTCAGTTAAAGAGCATCTTTTCCGCAGCAACCAATATGCTCGACTATTCATCTGGTTGTAATTTGTGGATTAAAATTATGAAGCCACGTGTCCTCTGAAGTTGCATTTTCTTCAGAGGTTTATGCAAATAACATTTCTGTTCTTGACATATTTCAGTTCAACTGGCTGTAATGGATGCTGCAAACTGCACGATGTCACCAAGTTACAGTCTTTACAGTGCGCGTTCTTGCAATACCACTTCATTTTATACCTCCTGGATCTGCCGACCTGCTGCAGCCACTTGAGGGATGTGGCTTAGTTGTAGTAAGAGCTGCTGTACACTCTTCTGAAAGCGGGCCATCCACTGATCTGAGACCTGCATCTCACATGAGTGCATGAGTTCATTTCTGCAGTGAATCACCTGAGAGAAAAAGACAAAAGAGATATCTAGATCTACTGTGCTCCTTCATATAAGCACATCTTCATATGCAATGTGTCTCACATTTGTTTTGCGTTTTTTTTTTCATGGAAGATGAATTGAGGCATGTAAATGTGGATTAGCATTTTTAGCAACTTTTGTGAATAAGTGTAACGTATCTCTCACCTCGGTCACCAGCTTTGGGTTGATGAAGCTGAAATGGTCACAGAAGTGAAGGAGGTTCAGCAGTGCTGCAGCATCGCAGTGCTCTGCTCTGTTTACATCGGCCAGTCCTCGTGGCATGAAAGCCTATGACATTAAATCAAACCCTTTAAAACACTTTCAAACTTGCATCCCTTAACACTAGAACCGCCAACATTCAGCGATGCTAAGATGTCATAAGGTGGGCGGGGCGCGGCGCGAAAAATGACAGCTGATCTAAATGAGGGGGTAAAAATGACTCCTCGGTGGTTCTAGGTATAAATGGTCGTATTTATTTTTCTTTTTATCACACACTCACCAAAATCCACTAGATGATTAATAAAGCCATTTTAGGAAAAGTCATGAACTTAAAGATGTAGGGGTTTTATTTTAACAGACCTACAAGCATTTGAAAATGCCAGGGGGTAAAAATGACCCCCTTGGCAGTTCTAGTGTTAATATAATTAGTTATCTATTAAGATGTCTGATGTTAACAGGAGGTGTGCGTTTACCTGTAAGATTATTACATCATGAGAGTACTTACACTACACCTGCACAGGAAATGGCATTTCACTAGCTTTCGCTGTCCACTTGTGTTGTGCCATGCTAACAAGAAGTCTGGCTTTAAACCTTTCTGTAATGTGACGGTATTCATAGAGCATCAGAAAAGCTATTTATTGAAGAGGAATGAGCATGAACACTGCTATGTTACAAAATTGGTTTAAAGCCAAAACTCTGGTCAGGTTACCATGTCACAACGCAACCCCCTGTTGCAACCAGAGAAGTTCAGAAGTTCAGCGTATCACACATATGTATTTCGTAGTGTTACCACACTATTCAAAGACACAACATGACATGAATTCAGACATGCACCGGAATGTAGCCTGTTTACTAAGGTTAAGAAAAATATCAGTACAACTCAAAATATATCAATTCATGCAGTTTTAATGACCATTTTTCATTCATTTTCTGCTTAATCTTTACTAGGGGTCGTGGGTCCCCAGAGCCTATCCTGGGGTCTACGGGCGCGAATCAGGGACTCACACACATATTTCGCTCACACACACCTATGGTTAATTTAGGACCCCCAATTCACCTGACATGCATGTCTTTTGACTGTGGAGACCCCGGAAAAAATCCACGGCAGCACAAGGAGAACATCCAAATTACACACACAAGGCCAGGACCCATTGTTTTCTTGTCATTGGTTTCTTTTCCTAAATTCACAAAGGATTTACATAAGACAAAATATGCTGTTTCAACTATTAAGGAATACATGTGTAAAACTTTGATATGTGTGTGTGTGTATCCATTTAAATTCTATGTATATTAATTAATGTGACTGCAGAAACAGTACTTACATTGCTGCTACCTTATAAATGTGTAAAATAAGCCACTGATAGTTGCTGACTAGTCTGTTGCTTCCAAGACCCATCGTAATAGAGCCGTCCATGTTTTTTACCACTTCGGAGGTTCAATATTAGATCATTCCAAGCTCCAGCTTCCCAGTACCCACTTCAACTGATCTCTCCATGCTCCTTCCATGCATGCATTTATTTGCAGCTGCTGTTATGAGGTTGGACCTTTACAGATTAAGAATCCATAGAAATCAATGATTTAATCGCTACATATGATTGAGTTTCCATATTGAAATGCCAAGCTACCAAGCCGGCTTGGACTTTGGTGTTTTAGCTAATCGAAGCCAGACAGGTTGGAAACAACAATACTTTGCCATCATGCTAATGTTAGCTTTATTACATAACAAAACCAACAACACTTGATTTATCCCTTAACCTTTCACACATATGCACAAAATAGATCCTTTGAAATGAATCGCACTCTAAATAAAGGTATTGAACGGTTCTCCAGTTCTCTGAAAGGTGAATGGAGTTTTTGAAGCTTGTCCAACAGCACCTACAAAAGAGCATGTCTGTGGGTGAGGCATGAACAGGTCTATTTTTATAAGGATGTCTTTGCTGAGAGCATCTTTGAGTGTGAAGGTAGAGTCCTGCAGCTCACACTTTACCTTGTGTCTTCATTTACTGTGAACATGCTGTATATCATATAGCACACAGCCCTGGTCGTCTGTGTAGGAGGAGCAATGTTTGTGGAGACGATTAAACATGACACACACTCTGGACACTTACTGCTTTCGGACTTTTCTAAAATAATCTCATTTTAAAATTAGATTAACTCCCGGGAAGGCTTTCGTAAAGGCAAGGGCAATAAATTTATCACTAATGGCTCTTGAGGGCTTTTTATTTCATGTCGGTAGCAAATTATTAGCCGTATTTCTATATTTCACAGTAGGACCTGTGGCTACGTGGGACTGAATATTAAAAGATAAGAAAGGGCTGGCAATATCTCAGACATACATGTGCACTTAGAAAGCCCCCCCCCACACACACACTCCTTGTAATGTCTTTTTAATGCCATTTCATTTCCAAGTTGCGGAGCTTTGAATGATGACAGCCTAATAACAGCCAAGGAGGGAATATAATAAAAAAAAACATATCCAATCCAATATTTTCATTCCTTCATTTGACATTTACCAGGAAAACACAAGGCTGGGAGCGAGCTAATTATCACATCAGAATGTTGCAATGGCTCTTTAATGATGATGACTGTGATGCTTTTTCAGCTGTTCATGAAACGAGGGAAATTCAATGAGAGGAAAAGTAATTAAAGGGTATTTTATCTTGGCTCTGAAATAAATCACCTATTATGTTGCAAATTTACAAAGAGAATTTGCACATCCAGAGACTATAGCATGCAAGAAGAAGCCATTTCGTCTCTTTTAGGCTTATTCATCACTTCACTTAAATTCACATGAAAAACTGAAGATTTGCAAATCAGGTTTGTACAAAGTAATGTATTGAGAAAAGTATTGTTTCGATGCTATGCCAGCATCTAGTGTATAAACTCCCATAGTGGGCAATTCATTGTTGGGATCTGAAAGTTACTTGATTAAGTATTTTATTACAAGTATTATACTCTATTTTTTGGAATACATTAAATCAATCGATATTATCATTTTTAACCCTTAGAACTCTGAAGGTATCTTTCCTGTTTATACATGACTTGTTCTTTCTAATAAAGGATAAGATAAGATGAACCTTTATTAGTCCCACAAGCGGGAAATGTGCTTGGTCACGGCAGAAGGTGGACAGTACAAAGTTAAGAGCCGCAAAAATTTAGAAAAACAATAAAATAGAATAAAATACTCAATAAATGTCACAGTACAGTATAAAATAGAACTGTACAGCCGTAAAATGAACAGTGTGAAATCTAGGAATATAAATATGGACATCCGTATTGTAAAAATATATATATATGTATGTAAACTGTAAGTAAGACTAAATGTAGACTTGGGCAAGCTGTTTACATCTACACTGTGAGTATATGTAAATAAGTATACAGAGTGGATGTATAAGTAAAAATGAGAACACTGTAGATACACAGACACACACACACACAGGTACACAATGGAGTGACAGTGTATGTAAAGCCTTAAACAATGTGTAATGTACAAATGTCTCATATCCCTTTTTCCGCACAACCTAGACATATGATAAGATCTTTATTATAAGTGAACTAACTATTTGGAAACAACAAACCCAAATAAATTGGAAATTTGGTTGAAAATTTTATTAAGAGCTTTCTGAAGGCTTCCTAGTGGCCATTCTGCTGGTTACATGGAAATGAATTCTTCATATATTTTATTAACATAATTCTATAAAAATATTATTTCAAGTGATAGTTAAAGTAAGTTTACATATTGATCAATTTAAACATGTAACCATACATCTTAAAATAGGATGAACCCAGAGGTCTAATAAATCGAATTTTATAACTACTGTTAAAATGTTTTATAATTGTTATCAGTATTTGTTACATCACTTACATTACAGTCCTGTCCTACTGTTGTCTGTGTGATAGCTGGTGTACTGCAGGATCTCTTCTTTAGGAGTATCCGATATAAAAACCCATTTCTTCAAAATTCCCCAGTCAGTGTTCAGTGGTTTTTGGTTCAATACGAGCAAACCCGTCTCCAGCTGTTGCCTCCATGCAGTAAGTGTTCTGAGGCCTTATACATTTATACATTTACTGCACTCAGCTCTTAACACAAAACACTGGCGGAGGCCCAGGCCAGCCAGCCCATGAGTCACATCTTTAAAAGCTTCGACTACAGCAGCCGGCCAGCCAGCGCCCAATATTCCTGATTAAACCAGGATGGACACCGGGGATATGGAGCCAAAAAGCCTTTTATTTTTTAAATATTCATCACTCTGACGTGTATTTAATCCTATTTTCAAAAGCGGGAGGGGTATTGTAGTGGAGGCACTTCAGTGGGAGATGCAATCATAAATGCAATTACAATCACCCCCCCCCCCCTTCTTCCAATACAAGAATCTGTCTGGTTATGGGGGTGTTTTTTCCTCCCCGGCTCTGTTTACTCTTCCCACTGTGCTCGTTTGGCAGCGAACGGGAACGTTTGGAGCTTTAGTCCAACTTAAGTCAGTGGGTGCTGCTTAAAGTTTAATCCCATTTACATTTATGGAAAATTGATTGCTCAATTGTATTCCGAATGGTCACTCAGACAGTCCATTAAAGACGGAAATAGGATTGACAAGGCAGCGCAAATGGGGATTGAATTCGGCAAGGTCGACTGCTGCAACTGAGAGGCGCAGCTTTCAGCCGAGGGCAGGGCCAGTAAACCACATGCTACTGAACTAAAGCCTTTGATATCAAGACTTTTTACTTTTGTTTGATGGTATTATTTGAGTGTGATCATTGAATTGTGTATTTAATAGTTGCATAGTTGTAATATAGTTATTATATGGAATGATATGCTTCACAGTGGCCCCGCCGTGACGCAGTGGGTAGCACTGTTGCCATACTCCTCCAGGGTTTGAATCCGGGTCCTGGCCTTGTGTGTGTGTGGAGTTTGCATGTTCTCCTCGTGGTGGCATGGGTTTCCTCTGGGATCTCCAGTTTCTCCCACAGACTAAAGACATGCGCGTCAGGTGAACTGGTGATTCTAATCTGACTGTTAGTGTGAGTGTGTGAGTGAATGTTGTGTGTGTGTGTGTGTGTGTGTGCACCCTGTGGTCAGCTGACGTCCCTGCCTCACGCCTGTAGACCCTGGATATAGATTCTGGGTACCCACAACCCTATTAAAGAATAAGCCGTTATGGAAAATGAATGAATGAATGAATGATCCACAATCTGTATGGCCATGTTGGAGTTTGCCAGTAAATTCCCAAAGATAAAAAAGACCAAAAATCTCAAAAACAGACTGTACAACTGGTATTGATTGATTAAACTGATCCCCTTTGGTTTAATGAGCTAAAGTCAGATGCGCACAGTAAAAAAAAAAACTTGGCTACAAAGTTACCAGTTATTAATAGCAGTTATTTGTGTAAATGTAATCACTGCATTTTCTTTTTTAATTTGAATCCCTGTTTTCACTTTAGTCACGGCAGTGTGTGTCCTGCAATATGGGTAGCAGCAATATTAGCATGTTAGCACCACTTTGTAAATCTAAGATTTGAATCCTAAATATTGTTATTTAATATTTGATTGTAGACATACCAAGGATGAATGACTTTCTATAAAAAAACAAAAAAATGTCTGTGCTAAGTGCCACTTTTGGTCACACCCTCTTCCACCAGAAAATTTCTGCACCTCTCAGACATCGATGTACATAATGCGACATGATAATCCCCCGAAGGAACGTATTTCTACAGGCTTTTGAATTGCCAAAACATAATTATGATGGCAGCGCATAATGGCTCGTGCAAAAATTAGGACGTAACAAAATACTACAGAACAGCTTCCGACAGTGCTTAAGGCGCGGCCCCTCCTTCCCCGTGAAAGCAGTAAACACGCAAAGCGGGCAATTTGTTCAACACAATGGAGCCATGAGCTTATTTAAATGGTACAACGGTGCCGTTTTTCTCTTTTTCCTCCCTCCCTATCTCACTAATTAGGCGAACGTAGCCCGAAACCAGTTGTTCCAGTGGCAAGTTGTGTGTTGCTGCTCCTTGATGTAGACCCCCTACGATTCGCATTTGCATTGTGTGTCATCATTGAGGGCATGAATACATGAATATATGAACCTAAGGCCCGGGCGCTAGTGTCAAAAAAAGGCGAATGGAAGTGAACACACACTGGGAGAGCTATTCAGGAAGCAAGAGGGAAAAAAGCTAAATTGCCCGCAAATGTATTTCCTAACTGTATCTCAGACTTGATCATTACTTAAGAAGATTTAATCTGGCAAGCGTTCGTGGTAAATGGATCTAGCTTCTGCTTGCTAATGCCGCACACCAACAGAATTCCAACTGGGATCTGATGGCATGCGCTCCGTGTCCCTGGGTGGCATTCCCGTGTCTCTGGTAGAGTGATTTTGGAGAATTAGGGCCTATTATTTGCATGGAATTGGTTTAGAGAGTTTGCAGATGGCGAGAGATTTGCCAATCAATCCCACCGGATTCACCACTCGATTCTTCGCGTTCCCCATTGCACCTCTCGGATTGTTCTTAACTGCTTGAAGGAAGCAATTGCTTTGATTTACTCGTCAGTGTAGAGATGTATAATTGAAACTAGTCTTCAGATGACTCTATCTCTCCACTGCTATCATTAAAAATGTCATCATGAAGTCAGATATAGAGTTAGAGTTTAGAGTTAGAGCGTTCTCTTTATTAACCTTTCGCACTCATAGTTATTGCTGTATTACTAACAACAAACATTTTATTAATTATTTCTGTAACCTAGCTGTAATTGGATTAAGTAAATGGAAAGTGTCTAAAAATGTTGCATTTGTAGGTATAACAGGAGATATTCAGTCAGAATTTGGTGAAAAGTTGTGTGTTCAGTTTTTGTTTCATTCTTGCCATTAAAACAAAAAACGTTAACTACAAAAAATGAAAAAGTGTTATCTTTTCAATTTAATGCAAATCACTATGTGTTTACTTAAGCAATGAATGAAGTATTAATGCAGCCACATTTAAATATAATAGTTAAAACAGCATTAATAACTCATCTTAAAGGAAAAAGCATTACTGACATATTGCCATTATCACCATTTTATAAACGATTGTATTCAATCTGTATTGAAAGTAATACAGTCTCACAATAAATATAATATTGCCATCACACCATGTTTATTTCTCAGCTGAGGTTTTGAAATATTCAGAATCTTAATTCTGAGTAATTATCACTTGTTTGTAAAAAATAAATAAATAAATGGGGAAAAAGGCAAAGCAGCAAAGAGGGGAGCCATAGTATCAGCAAAGTGGCTGTAATGTAATAAGCAGCCTCGGCTTAATGGAGTCAGGCCCTCCATTTAAGAGAATAAAGGCAGTGGTATGTATGCTCTCTCCCTGCAGAGCCTGGCCATGCATTTAAATCAGCAGCACATCAGCTGAGTGGGTGACTAGGCCAAAGCTGTTTGTAGAGACTGCTGAAGAGAACCTTTGGCAGACATGTTGCTGTGTGTGTGTGTCTGTGTGTGTATCCGTGTGTGTATGTCATCACTACCAACACTAAATGCCCACAGATCACAACCATACAACACACACACAAACACAAACAGAACACCGCATACACAACACAGTGTGATAACAGTTTATGAGTTCATTGTTCTGTATGGGGTTTTACATTTGGTTTTGTGGTTAAATTCAGCTGTCTATGTTAATAAAGGAGTTTTAGTGTTAGTACTACAGATGGAGAGCCCGGCTATCAACCAGAGATGCTATAGGGTGTGTGTGTGTGTGTGTGTGTGGTGTTTTACACCACAGCCCTTAAATGTCACCACTAAATGCCCAAATATATATATAGTATATATACACAGCTCTGGAAAAACATAAGAGACCACCCAGGTTTTATCTTTTATAGGTGCAAGTATTGAACTGAACAGCTTTGCCTTTGTTTTTAAGAACTGCTGACAATATTTCTCCTAATTTTCAAATAAAAATATTGTCCTTTAAAGCATCATTTTAAAGGAATTTGAAAGAAACTGTAGTCCATCACTTTCTTCTGTTTGTCAATAGCCAGGACCCTCACAAGACCACCAGTGAGCAGGTACCATTTGGATGGTGGAACATTCTTAGCACAGCAGTGACACTGACATGGCAGTTCCATGTTACTGTGTGTGTGTGCGTGTGTGTGTGTGTGTGTGTGTGTGTGTGTGTGCATATTTAAATATGTTGCTACTAGACTGCTCTGTAGTTTTGAAACACTCTCCACTCTCACACTTAAATAGAACACAGTGTCTATGTATTTGTTGTGTTTAATACAAGGGATATGCATGGATAATTTAATTAAATTGAATTAATGATGTTATTATAAGCATTTAATATTATGTTATGACTTATCAGGCATATCCTGGATGGAAGAATTTCCACACAGAGTCATTCATTAATCATAATGTTAATTAATCCTTCAAATGATGCTATCATCCTCCTTTTCCAAACATATCTAAAGATTAATTGGAGCTGGTGGTGACAGAAAAAAGAATGTATGTGATGTTAATTATCTAGACCCTGACTCATCACTTTCCATGCATTTCCTGCACCCTGTGTCTTACAGAACATTGTTAACGTGCTAATGAAGGTTCATTAGTGCAGTCATTAGTAATTGTAAAAAAAAAAGTATTTGGGCAAAGCGGTTGATCAAGCAATCTCTGTTCTCTTACTTTGGAAATGTAAAATTTCTTTCACTGACGAAGAATTGCATCTTAAAAATGTATGGATTTCATATGGATCCTCTGAGAGTGTCCTTTCATTTACAGCTTTACATGTTCATTATTTCTACTATATTTAGCTAAAATATTGCATCAGGCTGGTTCAACAGTCTGTTCTTCTCTATTTGTATCTTTATATTCATATTATTGCAATTATGTAATAATATGAACATTATTATTCATTAACAAAACCCTTTTTGTGTTTTCGTGTTATGAAATGTGCATGAAATATACATGTGTGATTGATGCCAAAAAATGCAGGTTTTGTTTTCTTTTGATATTAAAACAGACAGAACAAGTACAGACTTGAATTTCTTGGTTCACTGTGTCATTCAAAATGTAATTGTTTTATCCAAACCTATTAATTTGGGGCTAATATTATAAAGTCAATCCAACCTTCACGGTTTCTATTAGTTAGAACAAGCCAGTTGCAACTCAGTAGCATAGCATTTAAACTGGTATGGGACTACTCTAATTTGATTGGTTATATGAGCACTTTTCAAAGCTTGTCCAGTCTCACATAACAGCTATGGAAGAGCATACTTGTGGAGCCAGTTCAATAAATGAGATGTGTCAAAAGTAAATGTGTTGTCTTTACATGAGAATTCCGCTGATTTTTCAAAATTCCTACATAATTCAAAGGTTAGGTGATCTAGGGGTGCAGGTGCCTAGAGCATGTATACCATATCCAATTTATTTACTATTCAAAACCATCAGTGAGTGTTTATATATAACATTGTTTTATCTGAAATCTGATCAAATAAGAATTCTATGAGGGATGATGTTGTCTTGCATTGTCCTTTTGCATATTTCAGGCAAAAGTTTCTTTTGAAACACCCTTCAAATAATGTCTCAGACACCGGGCGGTGTATTTGTAACCATTTTGTGTAATAACTTTCTGTGAGGGAGATTTTAGACTCATTAAATTCTTTAGACATCTGGTTCCATTCACCACCGCAGTGAAAAATTCTGCATCATTAAGTTCCTCGAAAAGGAGCTTTTCGCATCAAACCACTCTGAATGACTTTGTTTACATCTCAACCATTTAATTATGTGGAACTTTGGAGAAGAGAAAATCAGTAGAATTCCCTTATAACAGGGACAAAAAGCTGTGCATTGTTTTCTCTCTTTTTTGTTCTCAGAATGTATGCAAACCACAGAGGGGTATCCATTCACACATAACAGAAGTGTTACAATATTCACTCAAAGTCTCTCTCTCTCTCTCTCTCTCTCTCTCTCTCTCTCTCTCTCTCTCTCTCTCTCTCTCTCAGGCACCTCAGCAGATGGGTCGTTTGGCGTTCTATAGGTACGAGCAGCCCCTCGTGGACTACTGCCAGGCCCACCAGCCTCTGCACATTAGCATGGGCTTTGACCCCACGACCCAGGCTGTGGAGGGGCGGGGGGCACGAGATCGCAGCATTGCCCCCAACTCCAGCCTCCTCCCCTCCATGCCTGCAGCCCCCTCTATCAGCCTGCCGTAGTGAGCCCCACCTGGGGAAAGACTCGCACACCCACCCCCTTCCCTCTCTCTTTCTCCCCCTCTGTCTCTCTCTCCCCCTCTTTATCTCTTTCTCTCTATATCTCTCTCTATC
>JBBPCY010002928.1:0-16202 GCA_037974405.1 Brachyalestes nurse
TTTAAAGTAAAGGCTATATTTCCAGCTACTGAACGCGAACTTCTGACTCTCCATGCTGTGTTTGTTTTCGTTTGAGTGGCTGTCGCATGCAGGTCTCCCGTAAATGACGTCACGCGTGCGCCTGTCATCTCCCTGCCGCTGTCAGTTTACTGTGAACTTGATTTTATTAGTAACGCAACTTTACTTGAATTGTAACTGTAATCTAATTACCCATTTAAAAATTATAACGCGTTAGATTACTGCGTTACTAAAAAAATAATCAAATTACAGTAACGCGTTACTGCCCAACACTGAGTTTGAGTGATAAATGTCTTGGTGGTCATTTACACTTGTGATTCAGTCGTCCAAGACACATTTTAAAACTAAGTGTGTTCATTCATTCATTCATTTTCTGTAACGATTAATCCTTACTAGGCTCGCGGGTACCCTGAGTCTATCCCAGGGTCTACGGGTGCGAGGCAGGAACTCACCCAGGACGGGGTGCCAGCCCAGCGCAGGGTGCAAAACTAAGTTTAAACAGTGAAATTTCTCTCTTGTATGAAAACCCTATATTTTTAAATCAATAAGTTTGTAGGAGGAAAAAAACACGTCTATCATAAGGGTACATGACACCTACTCAAGTCTTATATAAACATTTATAATCATTTATAACAGCTTTTCTTTCGAGAGGCATTTGTTTTCTGAGCTAAAACATCAATATAATTTGAAATAAGCGTTTTTTTTATTATTGTCATGTAACTTAAGTATCACGTGATGTTTTAAAAGAGGTTTTCAAATGACAGAGACTTTCATGTGTTCCTTGACACCGCATGGCCAATAAATGACAAAATCCATGAAAAAAAACTGTTATATAAGATTTTTCATTTTAAAATGTTGAATTTAATTTATTTACATTTTACATATATACATTATATATACACATCATATAATTTAAATATGAAAACAGATACTTCAGACACTACATTTCTAGGCTGACTGAAAAAATGAGAAGAAAATGGGAAGAAAATGAGAGTGTATTTTTTTTCTGGTTATTTCTTTTGTAATGTGTGGAGTTGTATCTGTGTAAAATGTGCACATCACTATAGTTTTATACACTGTTGACCAACACTTGATTCAAAATTCCAAGCAAAAAAATGTTTGGAGAAAAAAAAGTATACATATAAATAATTTATTATATCTTGGACGTGTTAAACTACACTCTCACATTATTTTACAACTGCAACAATTAAAACAGTGATGGTCAGAGTGTAGTGTGTGTGTGTGTGTGTGTGTGTGTGACTGTGTTTCATCCATCAGAAACTGAATCAGGAGTGAAGCTGCTGGAATACAGCACATAGAAAACAATACACACACACACACACTCTACTGCACTCAACACATATGGAGGCGTTTCTTATTTTTTACACAGCTCACACTGCAATGGTTCAGAAAAGAATAGCAACCTGTGCTTTTTACACACACACACAGAAAAAAAGAGAAAAGTGGTATTAGGGGTGAGGGGGATTATTTAATGTTTTAAAGGAAGATCACAGTTCGGTGTGAAAAACGAGAAACATAGCTTCCCTCATCACAGAGCGAGAGTTCAGGGGCTGTTCCTGTGGCCGCTGGGGCCATATGGAGCCTCAGCCTGGCAGTCTGTCACCTCATACCTTTACCAGCAGGCTCTATCCGCTTGCAGGCCCTGCCAGGTGAGGGCAGCTACGTCTTCATTATCCAGGAGCTGCATTCGCTGGCACTTATTGCACTAGAGGAGGGAGAAGTGGCACAGTGGATTCAGTTCTTCTGTTAACTTGCTGTTCTCAGCAGAGAGGCGGAGCATGGGGACACTTATGAGTGAGCTCAGCTGGGATGTTACTCAATTGCCCCATCACATTGGTTTATGTGGAGCTTCTGTCACCATTCAGAGATTAGAGAGTTCTCAGTGCTTAATGCTGTGCATATCAACAGCCATAACAGAGCAGAACTCTCCACTTTATGCACGCTCGGTTTGGCTAATGTTTAAGGCAGAGATGGAGAACTCTTGTCCTAGAGCTCTGGATTCCTGCCCTGTGTGACGATTTTCCTGCTCAAACACACCTGATTCAACTCATTAGTTAATTGTCAGGTTTAGTTGGTGTGATAGTGCAGTGAAAGCTGCGCTACACTCAGTTGCCCGCCACTGAATTACAGCAGTGGCTTAGGAAGCAATTAAATTTACAAAGCTTTCTCCTCACTCCAAATAAAGTCAACCAGCCAAGGCCTGTTTGGAGTCCCAGTTTTCCTTCTTCACTTTAAAACTGGAGCTACAAGGATAATAGTCACCCAAATGCTTTCCATAAATACTTCCTCCAAACTCTCAGGCGCATCCATCTCTTCATTAAGGTGGAGGAGACTTGTCAGTGCAGTTTAGGACACAGCATGATTTACTGTGAACTATAAAATGAACAAATTTTTAACCGCTACAGACAGCCATTTCAGTCGACACCAGGACTGATATTTACAGCAGTCCATCTTGGATCAGATTCCTCCATATTTATGAGAGCCAATGTCACAAAAACGGATTCTAGATCAGCACTCCCACTACAGAGAGTCTTTGAAAAAACGCCCTGTTGTCTAAAACTGCTGCCTGCAGCATTTGGCTTCACAACGAGGTTTTTTAGTCATACTTTGTTTTTCACCACAATGACAAATCTTCACAATCTTCACGAACAGATGGATGGAGTCTGAGAGAGGTTTTTTTTTACTATATTAACACGTAAGTTCTAAATGAATTATGTAAGTGCGTGTAAATAATGAATGTAAACAAATGCAGCATATTAATACGCTTTTACTTATTAGGAAGGCTTTTGTGTAACATTTCCCTGGTCATGAATCCTATTGTCACTTGCTAACTCCATATAGCCTAAACCACACACACTTCACACTTAACCCCACTTTTATTCATAAACATTCTGATATTTAAATGCTAAAAGTACAGCTACAGAGCATGGCACTGCACTTTTGCCTCATCCCTTTCTCATCCCCAGTGGCTGCAGCTCATGTTCCTGTTGGCGGTTAAAGGGAGTTAGAGGAGATGGAGCTCGGTAGCTGGAAGGAGAAGGTAGAGGTGACTGTGATGTATGGATACTGGGAGTGTCTCCAAATCCAGCAGCGCAAAAATACCCTCTCTCTCTCCCTTTCTCTCTCTCTCCCTCTTAATTGTCCTGTAAAGGAAAATTGCAAGGAGTAGTCTCAAACCCCAGGCTGCCGTGCAGCATGTTGTGGTCAGCATCCTAATGGCCCTGAGCTGAGAAAATAGACCGTGTTTTTTGAGCTTTGAGGGCCCTCCAAATTAATCTCCAGGGATATTTCTGAGGGTATGGTGTCACCTTGTGGTCAACAGAAGTAAACTTTAAAGATTGCTGGACGTGCTGATCACTAGAGTGGGAGGAGGGAGTCAGCAGGAGTGCAGGAATGAAACTGCACTTTATTGATTTTCAAATGGGTCGCTTTTGCCTTGGAGAGAATTCCACTCGTACAGTTTCCAAGGAAAGCATTGTTTCACATCTGATGCTATTATCTTTTGCTTTTGACCAATTCTACCATCTCAACCCCCATGTACTACCATCTCAATCCCCCATGCATTTTATGTGCGCAAGAAAGGCTGGCAGAGAGAATCACGGGGGATTGGAGGCTTTTAGTCACTCGAGACTGTGGACCTCCATTTGCCTGCACTGTTGATTCGACTGTGTAACCCTTGCCTGGCATTAACAGCCCTGACAGCATGGAACCATCACAGATATTACAGATGTGTGTCTCAACCGGCATACTACAACTGAAACCACTTTGCTCCCCACAGCCCCCTCCCAAATGGGGGAGTCAGTAATAGCTGCAATGTGGAATGGCAAGCAAACCAAGGAAGAGAATGAGAATGGCAATCATCATACGCAGCCAGACACATCCATCAACCCCAGAATAAGTCCAGAATGAAGTCGTTTTTAGACCTGCGACGCCACAAGTGCATATCCGTCAAATAGTAGCACTGATGGTAAGCCATCCCGGATGGTCCATGAGTTTTTCATAATGCCACCTTAGATCAGTTATAGTAGCACAGATTTATGAAACAATTGCAAGTAGAGTCTTGACATGTAGGTTGTTAATTCGGAAGGACACTTTCAATAAAAGCCTTGCGTTCCCTGCAGCTCCAGATATGGTAGAGCTTCGGCTGTCTTGCCACATTGTCTATTGTTTCTGCGGAGAGCCTCGGTAAGTGCATTACCGCTCCAGACCCTGTTTTTTATGAAGGATTCCGTGTTTCTAATGAGCTTTGGGAGTCAATCATTCCTCATTGTTCTCTCCGCTGTTCTGTAGGATGTGCCACTTCGAATGGCGGCCAAGAAAGCCGATTTGGACTCACGCAGCTGGGGTTGAAAGTGTTGAGCAAATTAAATCGCAAACAGAGAAACACACAATGCGCATTATGTACTTGGTTTATCAAGAGGAGCTGGAAGCCCCGTCTCCTTTCGGCTTTAAAAACGCCCGCGGCGTAATTGTATACACGCCCCGTCGCCCATCGACTGAGGAAAAACAATTTGCCCGCTAAATTTGTGCTCTTTCATCAATTAGCAGGCACATTCCGAATGCGCTAAGACAAAAAAGGATTAGCCACAGCACAATTTAGATTGCCAGATGAAAGCCGCTTTCCATTGGCGGCCCAAAGCCACCACTGTATAATTGAGTGCAAATTATATCAAGACAAGTAGACAAGCTCTTACGTGCCTCTTCCTCTTCCTAAAGAGCAATCAGTACTGAGATGAAATGAGGCATGCAGAGCTCATACTTGGCTTCCGTTAAGATAGCACGGTCCCTATAAGATGCATATATCACTGTGGCTGCGGAATAATTGGTCAGTACTTACTTTGCATGATGGCGTTCACTGGAGATAAATGGCCCGCACTGCAGCCATTACAATCAGAAGCTGCAGCAACTGCTCCCCACTTCTGTTATTCACCACAGCACCAGCTACACCCCTCACCAATCATGTATAATACAACAGTTCAAAAGGTACAAGTATTAACTTCATCTGACATCATTATGCAGAATTCATGCAACAGTGTGAGATGCATAATATAACTTGACTTTTTGATGTGTGACATCGCCGCTGAGACGTACAGGTAATAACAGCCCCATCAAGCCACGTCCTGTCTGCCAGTGTGACACAGCGGGCTGTTTTATCTGTGTGCTATTGTTTCTTTTCAAATATAAAGTAATTCATATTTGATGACTCTTTGAATTTGAATATGAACAAGAAAGAAAAGACAAGTTATTGTAAAATCCACGGATGACATTTTAGTTCCTGATGAAGATCCTGCAGTGGGTGTTATTCATATGTGCGAGTGTGTGTATATATATATATATATATATATATATAGATACTTTTTTTTTTTTTCCAATCAAAATGACATTTGGAATAAAGCAATAGAAACTGTCCAATGAACTCTATAGTATAATAACTTAATCTTAATATTTTAATCTCTAATCTCTAATCTCTAATCTCATTTTTAACATTTTGCGAAAGGGTTTTTTTTACAGAAGCGTGTTTTTAATCCACTTTTTCCTTTTTAGAGGTGGCCTCCTTGCTAGGTCTGTTTCTGTCACAGAATTCTCTCTGACTGGGAGGGTAACAGCTAGCTCACGCTTCCACCAACTCACAACTCACCAGCCGGCGCTTCATTTAGAGCTGCCACGAGCACAACATCATCAGACGGCTCTATACGCTTGGAGGAGAACACTAACCAACAAATTCTGTTATCAACAAACAGACGGCTGTGTTGTTTAGCATCGCACAGTGATGGGGGGTTGAAGGTTCCAATTAATCTCTGTTGAACTCCAGGATGTGGATATTACTTTTACAATAAAATGGCAAAAGCAATGCTGGTTACTTTTCATCAAAGTTGCACTTTGAAAATGATTTTAGGTGCTTACAAAGTTAAACAAACACTTACTACTCATATAAGTTTTACTACATCCATGAATGCAGTGTGTGTGTGTGTGTGTTTGTGTGTGTGTGTGTGTTGGGGTGTGTGTGTGTGTGTGTGTGTGTGTGTGTGTGTGTGTGTGTGTGTGTGTGTGATCTGTCTCCCAGGTCTTTAATGTAACTTATGTCAAATGTAATTTATGATGGCTTTGAGAGTTCTAGCGCTTTTTTGTTTCTGCCAAATGGTTCCAGCCATCTTAAAAATGGCTTCAGGACACACACTCTGCTTGTTCCTAATAGAATCGCAATGGTCTTTGGCTGGACTGCTGCAGTGTTCGTATTGACATTAGAAAAATCAGTCACACACACAGGCAGAGTCAGTGCTACCTTAAAGCCAATATTCGCCCCTAACCACACAAGGAGCCATGGATTTTCAAAAGCTGTGCTGTGCTCACTTTCGTTATGAAGCCGTGGTTTTATGAGCCAAGCCCAGGAACAATACTGGCCTCCGGCGAGCGCCAGACTCCAAACAGCGAGCAGAGTGCGGCACAAACATTAGTCAGACAATTGAAACCCTCACCATCAACAGATTTATTTAGGGCCCTTAAAGTGAAGTCACAGGCAGCAGAAATCTGAGGTCATATGACTGTTAAATCATTTGTGTATTTAAACAAAAAACAAATTAAATAAAAACCATCAAGATGAATTGGCTAAATGACTTCGGCAGGCAGGCGTATTACACTGTAATGATCATTTCACTCAAGGCTGTGATACGATTATAATTTTACTATTTTCCTCAGATCCATTTCCACTTTGTGCAAGAATGGCTATTAATAAAAAAAAAAACTTTTTAGAAACAGGGTTACAGAATGATGCGGCACTGATACTCTGCAAAACAAACATGAAGGGGGGCTCATTCTTCTCCAGTGCCCGTGTGTGTGTGTGTGTGTGTGTTGCAGGGCTTTTCTCAATAACAGGCTCAGAGGCCTCAGAATAGAGTGGGGAGCATTTACTATTCCACTTTCATTTGATTCATGGAACAAATGCATCATAGCCCCCCTCGGTGAAGACCGGACACTGTTATGAATCAATAAAATGCAGCTGGTCCAACCAAAGGTCATGGCCAGATAGCATCTCGACTGTGACTCTTATATTTGAGATGGGCCTGGTTCTTCGAAATGATTGACATTTGCTTGAAGATGTTCGATGCACTTCTCAAATCCACCATGTTCCTCGGATACGCATAAGGTCACCCCAAGCCCCGAGCATAACAGGTAGCCCCCCCCAGGCTGACCAGTGTTTTTCACTGCTCCATAACTTTCACTGGACCATTTGAGTGGAACCATTTTTCCTTCAAAAACATCCAAACACACATCAGATCTCAAAATCCAATTGTACTTTATATATTCCACTAGGCCTATATAGAATATTGGAATACTGTTTGACATTGCATTCCAATACATACAGGGCTGGACTGGGACAAAAAATCTTTCCGGGCATTTTGAGACCGGCACACCGGGGAGGAGGGTGGTAACGGGATTCCGCGGCGGCCCAAATTTACCATCAGCCCAAATTTACCCTTGGCCCAGCGGGCAAATGCCCAGTATGCCCGATGGCCAGTCCAGCACTGAATACATAGATTTTACTATGGAATGAAAAATTCTTGAGGAAATGATCTGGTTTGATGCTAATTTTGCAGGCTGCATGCTGACAAAGCGAAAATCACCTAAAGCTACACTCAGCCACCAAAAGGGCTTTTCTGAAGCAATGCCACTTTTGCCACCACTTTTGGCTCCATAAGGAACCTTTCTGTTGATGTTTTTTTTTTTGGAACAGTGTAAAGAACCTTTATAAAGTTTCAAAAACTCAATGCCGTGTAAAGAGTCTACTGCAAGTTCTTTCTAGAACAGGGGTATTCAACTAAAATTTAAAGAGGTCCGGTTAGAGAAAACTTTCAGAAGCAAAGGTCCAGAAGATCATAATGTTTAACTATTAAGCGTGATTATATATATATATATATATATGTTTTCTTTCCATGGCTGCTCCGTTCGCGAGTGTCTTTTTGCCACTTGAATGCGCCTTTTAAAGAAATAAAATAAAAGCGTTCTGAGGGAGGAAAGCACAGACCTAGCTCCCCGTATCGTCTCATTTTGGAGCTGCTCAGTTGCCAAGCGATCGACGCCTGGTTAGCAGCAGCTAACACCGAGGCGAGAAGGCAACACGGTTGTTGATGACGTCATCACTGTTTCGGTCGCGTAAAAAAAAAAATTCGTCCGAAAACCAAAAATGCATTTTTTGCCATTTTTGGCTGAAATTTTTCGGTGGCCGAATATTCTGTGTATCCCTAATCAATACCTGAAGTTAATTCAGTGCAGTTCAAAAACACTGACAGTATTTATTGTCAAAGCTTGAATTTTCACTTTTCTGTGTCATATTTTGACTCAGTTTCAACCAATTTTAGAAAAAATAAACCTCAACACGTTAACAGCCCAACAGTTTTAGAGGCTCACTTTCTTCCCCTCTTATATTCAGCTCGCTGTATCTCTCCCTTTCTCTCCCTCAGTCATCTGTATCTCTTCCTTTCTCTCCCTCAGTCATCTGTATCTCTTCCTTTCTCTCCCTCAGTCGTCTGTATCTCTCCCTTTCTCTCCCTCAGTCATCTGTATCTCTTCCTTTCTCTCCCTCAGTCGTCTGTATCTCTCCCTTTCTCTCCTTCAGTCGTCTGTCTCTCTCTTTGTTTGTTCATGTGTCGCTATCTTTCTATTTCTTTCTACCGTCTTATCACCTGTTTGCCTCTAACTCGCCTGTTTGCCCTGTAGAGTTGCAATGTTTAACGCTTTGAACGATTGTACTTGATTGGCTGAAAGGTATCACATGGGATGGCTTAACTTGCATGTGGTTGGTCTGTAGGTTTCCTCAGCCGCTAAAGCGCTACCTAAAGACTGTAAAAGCTGCGGCGGTTAAAATAGACGCATCCTGTCAGGTTTTAATTATAATCTTCTGTTTTGGCTATAGGTCCGGGTCCGTATGGGACAGCTTCTGGGTCCGGACCTTTTCATTCTGCAGACTCTCTACTGACCACCTGCAGACCTTCAGTTGCTATAAAGTAGCATTTATAATTAAAACAGGTCTATACATGTTGATTTGTCTTACCTATAAAAGACAAACCTCTGGTTCACTTCTAGGTTTCTAGATTGTACACATTTCCATCAAAATGAGGGAAAAAATGTATGCTTTAACAAAGGGACCTCCAAAACAGCCTGAAATGCATTTTACTCCTCTATGGCATCGCTCCTAAGAACCTTTTCTGACACCTTTCTTTGTTTTGTTGTTTCAGTTTTTTGTTGTTTCAGAAACAAACTGGGCTCAGCTGGGTATCCCCCAGTGTCCAGACAGGCGCTTGAAGGAGCATCGCCTTCATATCCGCTCCCTCTAACTTCCCATATTTAGAGCGTCTGATTTTAGGAGGGAAAAAGCTCCGCTAGTGGTGCAGAATGCCCCCCACCCCCCACCCCCCATAAAGAATGCTAATGTGTTCCGTATTGGAATTCGTCGCTGTGATATTAAGGGTAAACAAATTAGAGAAGCGAGGCTGCTGGAGTGTGTGCGGAGAGAATGCTGATGGAACTCTGCTACCGCTCGGCTTTGCCGGATGCCAGATGAAACACTGTCTCTGTTCCCTACCTGGTTTTTTTCTCTCGCTTGCCTTCATTTCAAGCTGTGTTAAGTTGCTAGTATTGGCTGTGAAAAAAACAAAAAACTAAGGAAAGAAAACAAATGTAGCTTTTTCTTGAACGCATCTGAAGGAGCATCGGTTAAGGAGTATCGTTTCCCTATTTTCTCCTCTTTACTTATTGACATGCCATGACAACAGTGGAAGCAGAAGAACCACAGTCTGGATCAGGAGAGTAAGAAGCATGAAGCTCCTCCCTCACTGTAAAAGGAAAAGAGCAGAACACTTGAAGTGTTTTTGATGAAGAATAGTTTTGTTGGGTTAAATGCAAAGAACACATTTGCTGAGGTTTTCCAGAATATAACAATATTTGTCACTTTGGCACAGATGTTTTTAGTGAGATGAAATACTTAAAAATGTAAAGGTGTAGCAAACTGCCTCAAAGTGCCAGAAAGGCCTCGGACCTCAGAGGGTGAAGGCAAAGGGATTCCCAACCAAGTACTGAAGATCGTATATCGTTTTGAAAGTACCATATTTTGACTGATTTGATGTGATCCTAATTTCTTTCTTTTTTCTGCAACAACTAAGAAGTAAATGGTGATGTCTTCACAGTATTCTAATTTTTTTAATTCCTGTTTTCGTGGGTTTAATGCGCTGGAAGTCCAAATTATGTACAAATAAACAACTAAGTACTTGATATTTGTTTAAGTTGTGGGCCCTGAATCGATAATCTATGAAAGTGTAACGTTTTGAATGGAATTATGGAAATAAATCAATTTTTCCATGATATAAAAATTTTTTAGAAAGGGTCTATAGCTTTTTGCAACATTGTGGTTTAATTGTGACCCATTCCATTTGCCAACCTGTTTTCATTTTTGGGAACCTAAAAATCCTCAGTGAAATGTCATGGAAGCACCCTTTTTAGAATCAGATCAAAATGATCTGATTATGTGCCCCTTTACTGTAAAAAATGGTACAAAGATGGAAGTGGGGTTGGATGATTTGGAAAATTATATCACAAAACTTTAAAACATTAGGAAGTCTTGAAAAAGCTACTTTTAAAATTATGCATATAATAATTTTATTTAGTGCTTTACATACTACCCTACACTACTCCTCCTTCTTCTATTTTGGGCTGCCCCCGAGCAGCTTTCTTTTGTGTTTGGCTATCAGATAAGTAGAAGTGCTCACTTCTCTGAAACCTGCTCTCAGAAAAGGTGTGCATTTATAGTCACTGGAAAATGTGAGATCCACTTGCATACACACAACAGGTGTCAATGTAACTGCTAAATATACGCCTTTGTTTTCTGAACCCTGCCTTTGTATAGTTGCATGTTAATGCCAGGTGGAAAATGGAAAGTGGCCCATTTTTCTGTTTGGGTGTGATTACGGGATAGCACAATGAGCCAGGCTTTAAACACTAAGGCGTTTTTTCTGATCAGCATAAGCCCATGCAATACAACAAAGGAGCAGTTGAAACGTATTGCATGTGTTGTGTTGTCATTAAATCAGTCTTCCAAGACAGCTCCTGACTATACACAACTTACCAACATCGCTGAATTAATTTTGGAGAATTTTCTTGTTCTGTTGATCTCTCAGCTTCAGATTTCAGTCACACATTCAAGCCCAGTCCAAAAAGGCAAGGTGGAATCTTTACCATCTGAGGCAGCTAAGGAAGTTCCGGGTTTCTCCAGTGATCCCAAGCACTTCTTACTCTGGTGCTGTAGAAAGTGAACTGTCTCAGAACATCACTTCCTGGCTTGGGAACAGTTCTGTTGAGGACATTAAGGGACTACAGAGTGTGATCTGGACGGTGGAACGTTCCATCAGACCAGCTCTACCGTCTCTGCGGGACATTTATACCAGGAGATGCAGGACCAGAGCAGATAAGATCATCAGATGCTTGATGGGTTTGCACAATGTTAATTATTAAAGTAAAAAACTAAAGAAGCAACCTTCATGTATGTATATGCAAGATGGCGTCTACATACATGAATACGCAAGATGGCGGCATGCTAGGTAGCACCGGCCACGTCCCAATGACCAGGTGCTCTGTTTGATCATGGCTGATGCGAGGAAAACTCTACTTAAAGTCAACACACAGAAGGCTGCTGGACCAGACAAGATTCCTGGTCAGAGGCTCAGAGGATGGTCATGTGCTCTGCAGGACCAGCTGGCAGATGTTCTCAGACATCTCTCTAAGCACCATCATCATTCCAATGTGCTTCAAAGCCACCAACACAATCCCTGAGCCAAAGAATGCTTTAGTGATCTGCCTCAATTACAATCATCCCATTGCACACACATCCATCATCATGATGTGCTTCACCAGACTCATCACAAGGCACATAAAATCACAACTGCTCCCCTCATTGGACCCCATGCTGTTTGAATTTGATCCCTACCGCTCAACAAATGATGCCATCCCTCACCTGAAAAGACAAAACCTACTCGACTTAACGTGACCTGTAGAGGAGCAGGAGGAATGAGAGCAGGAGGAATGAAAGAGTGAATGTGAAGAGAAAGCAGGATGTCAGAGTTAGTCACCATCATCACATCCCTTCACATCTGAGCCCTTCCACTCAAAACTCTTTGATTTTGCAAATGTTGGAATCATTCAGTATTAATTATAAACATCTTTCAATAAAAATAAATATTCATTTAAATTTAAAATAAAATAATAAAAGAATTTTAAGGTATTGTAACATTTTATTATGCATTGCTTATCTCCTAAAATGTCATCATTGAATTATTAATATAATTAATGATATAAGTGATTTACTTAACCATTATGATACATGGGTCATGAGAAGCTGATTTCACAATTTCACAGTTTCACAAATGCAATGGTTTGTTGGTTTGTACAGTTTGTTATTTTGGCCAAAATAACACTTTCAAACTTTCAAATTTGTAAAAAGTAGAATACGTGTCCTCTGTGTAAAATCCTTTTGTCTGTGAGGGTTGTCCCAGTGTCTGCGGGGGTCCTCTCTGTCTGTGTTGGTTCTCCCTTGGTCTGTTTGGGTTCTCCCTGCGCATGTGTGGGTTCTTCCTGGGTCTGTGGGGTCCTCCCTGCATCTGTGTAGGTCCTCCCTGCATCTGTTTGGGTTTTCCCTGGGTGTGTGTGTTTTTTTTTTTACGCATTTCGTCCTGAGTGCACCCCTCCCCCGTGGCCCTGGTTCGGATAAGCGGCTCAGAAAATGAATGAATTGTGGTGACAGCTGAGATTTGTTAATGTACTGAATCTTCTTGGACAGTGATAACTCAACTGAATCGTCATAAGATTTGCACTCCTAGCTCCTGGATTCCACAAAGCCGAGAATTGAGGGCGGTGCCTGATGTCAGTGTTAGATGACCCTAAAATCCGGGCAGTACATTTCAGCCCTCTCCAGCTCTCCACTAGCTACGTCACTGCTGGTATTACTCTGTTCACTCAGTGCGCACCCCTCTCACTTCTTTCTCCACTTCTGGGTTTCTACTGCCTGACCTCCACTGCTTTAGTTTACTTTTTAACACCCTTTGCTCTACTCATGTTTCTTGCTACCATCTCTTGTATACCCTGTATGACCTACAATAAATGAGAATTTGATCACCTATTGGCTGCAGTTAAGGTCAGCTGTGACATTTTGGAATAATAAATATGTAGGGAGGAGAGTGTGTTGTCGCCATGTTTAAACTAATAAGGAACACAAGGTACATGACCAGTACCTGAATAACCACTATCCAGTGTGGGTCATTTTCCCAAAGGTACTATTACTGCACATTCAACAGAGAGACTAAGCCAGGCTTACACATCTTGTTATGTGGAAAATGAAGGACTGCACTTTTCTTGGTTGCATTTAAAGACAACTTAAGCTGTTATTTATTGTTTTCCATAGTTCAGAAGAGGAAAAAAATGCCAAAAAAACAATAATATAAAATATAATGGGCTAACCATGAAGTGTAGATATCTAGCAGCAGCAGATCAACAGTGAAAATATCTACCATGTTGGTCAAATTCTTTGATTCAATTATGGCATCCTGCTCAATATTAATAATATAGCAAAACGAGAAGCAGAAAGGAAGGTATGCTTGTAAGTTTTGAAATATCGAAATGTGGTGAAAGTTAAGGTCATCTTAGGCAGTTACAACACTTACATAACAGGATCATTCATTCATTCATTTTCTGTAACCACTTAATCCTTACTAGGGTATCCGGAGCCTATCCCGGGGTCTACGGGTGTGAGGCAGGGACTCCGCACCAGCTTATCGCAGGGCACACACACACACACACACCCCATTCACTCACACACTTACACCTATGGTCAATTTAGATATAATACACTAGTGGGTAAAACACTTGTGAACTTGATGACCACAAAGTCACAGGTTCAACTCTCACGCTCCCACACACTTTCTACCATTGCGTCCTTCAGCACTTAACCCTCCGTGTCGCCAGGGGGACTGTCCCTGTAACTAATGACTAAGACTGTCCCTGTAACTAATGACTGTAAGACTGTCCCTGTAACTAATGACTCCTCAGATATCAATAACTACAGACCGGTATCTTTTCTCTCCTTCCCTTCCAAAGTCCTGGAACATGCTGTTTATAACCAACTCAACATCTTTTTTCAAACAGGCTTCAGGATCCTCACCATTCCGGGTTCAAGGCTGCACACTGTACTGAAACTGCACTACTAGCCATCTCCAAAGAACTTCATCCAGCTAGATCAGTCAACCTGTGTTCTGCTCTGATTCTTCTTGACCTTTCTGCAGCCTTCAACACGGTTAATCATCAGATCCTCCTGGCCACTCTCTTCGGCCTTTGGATATTGGGCACAGCCTGGCAATGGTTTGCTTCCTACCTTGATGACTGGAGGTACCAGGTTGCATGGCATGGCTCCCAGTGGCTGTCCACTGGTGTTCTGCAGGGCTCAGTCCTGGGACCACTTCTTTTTTTCTATATGCTGGTTCTCTTGTAAATGTAATAGCCTCACATGGCTTTTCCTACCACTTTTATGCAGATGACACTCAACTTATTCTTTTTCCCCTCCAGTGATGATCAGGTCTCGACCCGCATCTCAGACTGTCTGGCTAACATCTCCTCTTGGCTGGCGGCCCACCACCTCAAGCTGAATCCCAGCAAAACTGAGCTTCTTTCCATCAAAGAGAGTTCACCACCAAGCCACGACTTCCCAGTTTCTTTTGAGAACACTGTTATTGTCCCCTCAAAGAAAGTAAGCAATCTTGGTGTCACGCTAGATGAAGACCTGTCTTTCTCGCTGCAAGTTGGCCACCTCTCCAGAACATGCAGATACCTTCTTTACAACCTCAGAAAAATCCGACCCTTTCTCACCACAAAAGTTACACAGTTACTTGTCCAGTTTCTGGTAATCTCATCACTGCTCATTTTTAACCTCCGTTGCTCAAAAGAAGAGGAAGACATGCATCAAGACTCCTTTTCAGTCTTGGCCCCCCAGTGGTGGAATGAACTCCCTCTTGCAATCAGATCTGTGGAGTTTTTCTGTGTCTTCAAGCATCGTCTGAAGACCCACCTCTTCAAGGAGCACCTTGGTGACTAGCAATATTAAACACATTAAAAAAAAACCTCGGGCACTTACCCTCTTAACTATTAACCTCTGACTTTTTTTCTTTTGACAGGGTTTGTTAAGTATGTGGTGCCATTTGTAAAAACAGCTTAACAAATTTAGAGGTGCCATTTTTTCATAATGTACCACAATTTGTACACATTTAGAGCTAAATGTGTTTAAAAAACTGTTTTTGTACATTTTCTTGCTGTGTAAATGTTAAATTTAAATGTTAAATATATATCTAAATGTTCAATCTAAATCTAAATCTTAAATCTTAAATCTAAATGTTAAATATATATCTAAATGTTAAATATACATCTAAATGTTAAATCTTAAATCTGACTGTTAAATATATATATCTAAATGTTAAATCTATATCTAAATGTTAAATATATATCTAAATGTCTTAAATCTAAATGTTACGGTCTAAATGTGGGATTTAAATCTTCCACTTTTACAAACAGCGACTCTAAATGTGGGATTTTTAAGCTCTAAATGTTTAGAAGATATGCTAATTGGCAGTGTTGTGCCTGAACGCATTCAATAACGGTGTTCATTGAACACATTCCTATTTTCCGTGAACGCTGAACTGAACGAGTTCAGTATACAAATTATGAACGCAACCGTGAGTGACGTTCACTCTTGCGAGACTGAATGCAGTTCACGTTCTACGTTCACAGGCATAGTGATGGAAAGTTCGGCTCTTTTCAGAGAGCTGGCTCTTGTGGCACGGCTCCCAAAGAAGAGCCGGTTCGATCAGCTCCCAAACGGCTCTTATTTTATTATCATCTGTAGCCTCATATTTTAGCCTAACTTGGCAAATGTGAATGCTTTGTGTATTGATAAAAAAGTGGCGAGCGGCTTTCACTCTATGGGAATCGGCTCATCTGACTCATTACAAAGAATCGGCTCTCAGTAGCAGGCCGCCTTGTCCGGACACCTCGGCAGACATACACAGGGTAAATAAGCTTATAAAAGGAGGATGTTGATGTTTAGTACAGCTAAATACTGGATGTTTGAGTTTTAG
>JBBPCY010003052.1:0-16189 GCA_037974405.1 Brachyalestes nurse
CAGACATTGAGACAAACCATTGTGTGAGTACTTTTACTTAAAAAAATACTTTAAAGTAAATTTAAAAGTAAGTACTTTAGTAAGTGTAGTACTTTTACTTAAGTAAGATTGTTGATGTAGCACATCTACTTTTACTTGAGCACATATTTTGCAGGAGATTTGTACTTTTACTTAAGTACTAAGCCTCAGTACTTCCTCCACCACTGCTTATGTTTTTCAGTGGTGATGAATAAACCAGGCAATACCCACAATTCAAATATTGTCATTTTTGTAAGGTCTAGTAAGGTCTGAAAAACAGCATGTGTCTTGCATGTGTGTTTCTACATCATTTACACATTTATGACATTTAACATAAGGTTTGATTAAGGATTTGATTAATTTTGGATTTCCAAGTAATCTAGACTACTGTTGTTGGTCTACTAATCATGGATATTTTACACAAAAAGCTCCTGCTGTGCTGAAATGATGCAGCCAAAAACAGAATAAAATCAAGATATATATTTCGCTCTGACATTCATGATATGGCAAATAATGGCAAATCTGACATGTATATCTGTATATTTATATAACTTAAATGTGTTCATATGGAGGCTTGCCATTCAAACTTCTACATGTACACCAACTGTCACGGAGGCTAGACGAGAGATGACTGATCGAAGGAAATCCCTGTGTAGCATGGAGGAAAACTCAAACGCTGATACGCGCGAGTGAGTAGGTGAGCCACGCAGTTGATCTGAGAACACTCCTCGAAGGAGTAGAGATTTCCACCAGGAAACCCGCATTCTCACACGTACACAGTACTCACGTGAGTAGAGATGAGTGTAGACGGGACCTGAACTTCAGTCGAACATGAACTGGTGCAGAAGAGCACCTGCTTCCTGCTTATATACCTGCGTGGATCAATTCCGGTGCCTCGTGACCTCACGTGACCTGGTGCGTGTGACACCAACACCCCAAAGCAAAGACTTGGCCCTAAATATCTGTTTAACAATGCACTGAGACAAATTGCAAATATTATGTACAAAATAAAAACCTGTTAGTGTTAGTTCTATAAGTGTTTCCTTTAAACACATAATTTACAATTTAGTAACATGAATTCTTTGTTACTGTAGTCTGAGCTCTGGTTTAGCAAAAAGCATTTTTTCTTTATGATCAAATGATTCATTGTCTTGTGGACATAATGTCAAGAAATGATTTGAAAAGTATGTGAACCTCTTAACAAACTTCTTGGGAAGTTTTGAAGACACTGGCGTTGTTGTCATTAATGAAAGTTCCCAGAAAAAAGCAAAAACAAGTAACTAGCATGTAACTGGATATTCTTCATTATTAAAGTATTAATACATTTATCACCTATCCTAGGTGAGATTTTCTCGAGTTTTGGCACTTGTAAGATGTAAGGAGTGTGAAAAGGGAATAAAATAACTTTTGTTGGAGAAACTGACATGATTATCCTCATCAAAATGTCTTTACAGGAACTAGCAGATGAATATTAAATAAATAAATACATAAAATAAATAAATGCAAATTCAGAAAAGCTTGATTATACTCGACAAATCCGATTATTAATTATTAAGAAATGATTATATTATATTAAAGATTATACTCACAAATTATGAAGTACTTTGTGTCCATTGCAGATCAAATCCCTCACATGAGCTTCAAAAGTGTGTGACAAGATTGTGTAGTGGACTTTTTATACTGTACTGTTGTGTATAGCTTACCTTTGTTCTGTCCACTTTCTGGTGTAAAAACAAACAGACAAATAAATGTTTATATTGTTTTATCTCAAAGTTACACTTGTAGCGTTCATTGTAGCAGTGTGATAGAACATCCTTCACACAAGCATGTAGAAAAAGATACTCTATAGTCAACACAAAAGTGAAGCTGTTGAGTTTTAATTTTCACAATAGTATTTTAACTGGATAAAGTATCAGGCAGGATAAAGTCTGTGTACGCAAACAACAATATGTGTCTGCCCTCTGCTTTAAGTTTCAGTGGATAGCTGGTTAACTCAAATCAGTACTTCCAAATACTTTCCAGCATTTCATTCACATTCATCCATCACCAAATGGTGCATTTCCTCTTGCATTTTTAGTTTGTATGTGTGGGTTAGCATGTAAGTAGGGTGACCTTCATCTGAGAAAATAGTCCAGACATTCCTAATATCGCTACTAACTTCTTTGTGCATTTCAATTTAAGTTGTACATTACACACTTTCCTAATGTAATTACTAAATTATTTGTGTGCTTTTAGGAAAATTACCAATATATTGCCTCAAAAAGTGCAGAGTTTCATTACTATGGAGACTAAATCTCTAGAGTGTTGCAAAAATCGTCTGAGCTGCCACTGGCCAATAAGAAGAGCTGGGCTGGTTACAGTGTGGTTAATATAGTTTCACTCGGCACCAGCATGATCAGGGTACAGAAACACACTCAGGTTTGAAGCTCATATGAAGGTTTTGATCACCAATGGACTCAAAGTGCTTCATAATATGTGAGTAATCTTTCTCAATGGTTAATGTGCAAAATAAAACAATTAAAGATTATTTTTTTCAGCAGACTTTTACACATTTCTTGTTCTTTTTAACATTAGTTGTTTGCTTTTTTGTTTGTTTGTTCGTGATCAACTGCTGTCATTTCTGGTGAAGACATTTTAATGAGGATGATTATTTCAGTATCTCCAACAAAAGGTATTTAATTTCCTTTATTCACACTCAGTCCATTGTCTTATTAGTAGAAACATATTTATGCTTTGTTTTAAGAACATTCATCTGAGCTGATAGAACATGTTATTTTATTTTATTTGTAGACAATCTTCCTGATATTGAACCAGTACTGATTTTTGGAAGCACCACTGCAAAAGTTGGAGAAGACATACAGCTAAAGTGTGGCATTTTTAACAAAAATGTATCTAGTGAACAGATAATCATGTATCTGTGCAAAAATGGTGTTGGAGTGAAAATAGAACCTCTTGAAAAGAGAGATAAACACACTTTCATTTTGAAAAATGTTTCAGTGCTGGACTCAGGAAACTACAGTTGTGTATTTTCAAAACACAAATATCATGCCAACAATGTGAGTGCATCAGGATCAAACTCCATCCAAATCCGAGTCTCTGGTAAGAGATGTGAATACTATTTTACGTATAATTTCAGTCTGAGCAGTCTTGAAGATCATTAGAGGTGCACCTTAACACTCTTTTAAGATTCTTAGTTAAAGTTTTAACTAAGTAGCTTACAAAAACTTTCATATCTCATGTAACATGGTAGCATAGTTATTTCTTGAGCTGGCCAATCCATTTATTACTCTTCATAAACTGATCAGCTCATTGCATCCTATATAATGACAATATACTGTTATCTTCTCCGCTCATGTACTTCATGTTGTAAAAATGTTTGTAAAGAGAGCCAACAAACAATGGTCATAACAATATTTCTCCTGTGAGTAATACACAGTAGAGTGGGACAGATGTAATTGTGGATAAAAAATCTACAAAGAAGCAATGTTTTCTTAAAAATTGCCCAGAAATGCATGCTGGTTTATAAGGACAGTTGTTGTCATCATATTCTAATTATATCAGATAATTATTATTATTATTATTATTATTATTATTATTATTATTATTATTATTTTATTTTAATGCTTTTAATAATTAGTGTATATTCAGAAATGAGATCAAGTATGTAATGTATTTGTAAATGTGTAAATTCATGTCCAAATTTAATGAGGCTCATTCACGTCATCAGTATGAAGAAACCTGCACAGAAAGTCCAGAATACAGACATTCTGTAAATGTTTTCTGAAGAAGGAATAAATTGCTTTGTGTGAAACCAAGTAAAATAAATGCCATGTGCCACTGACAGTCTGAAGAAAATCTCTCCATAATACAGGTGATAAACCTATTAGTATTTGTATTTCCCAGTATGACTTATATAACAACTTGTTTCCTTTTACTGAAAAGACACACAAGCCATGTTATCTGCAAAACCTGACAAATCTGACAAAAATTCTTTGAAGAACACAAGCACAGCTGAACAGAAGTACATCAAGCTCTCTGGTAAGAGACCAAGTTATTTGTTTAAGTCAGAATTTTAACTCAATTTTTGTATGTTTTTTGGATACACCATTTCAGCTGTGCAGGAGCCCTTTGGGTAAATATTTTCTTGTGTATTAGGCCAGCAAAGGTGGCCTAAAATTACTTGTAAATCTAACATTAATAAAATCCTATTGTGGTAAATGTTAGTTCTGGTGTAAAAACAAATGTTTAAGACACATGTATGTTTCCTGTTTTTTTCTAAATAGCCAAAAGTGACTTTATTGACCTTTTCATATTGCCTGGTTGTAATTACCACCATTGAAAGAAATCGAAATCTCTAAGCTTCTCTACAGTGATCATCAAACCAACTCAGTGTTCTTAATGACAGAATTAATGTGAATTTTAAAAATAATACATTTCTTAAAATAATATTAGTAAAGAACAAAGGTTTTGTTTTTGCTTTTTGTTTCAGATCCACAGTGGCAGATAAATTTGATAAGATTACTTTGTTCATTTGGAGTTGTCATATTTGCATGTTTAGTGGTGGCTTTTGATTTCTACTCAACAAAGCGAAGACACAAAAATATTCTGTAGTTGTGGATTCAACAAAAGCTGCAGCTGGTCTGGATTTACATGACCAGGGTTGGAAACAACAAAATCTTTTCATTCCATAATGAAGCTTTTGTGAATGTGTTGTTGACTTTCTGAGGTGTCTAGCTGGTCCATATACTGTGTTATTGTTAGATGAGAGATATGTTCCAAAGTATTTACATGTAAATGTATGTAAGACATGAATCTCAAATAAAAGACCACGAATCAAATTAAATCTTGATTACCTCAATATTTATTCATTTTCATATTTATTTTTCATATAATTAGCTCATACATGTTCATGGCCATGTTTGCAGAGACTTCATCCAACATTTCACCAGCCGATATCTTGTGGCATAAAGGTTAAAACTTAACAAACTTTGACACACTGCATCCCTACCACATTCTTTGAAAGTGCATCAAATTTAGTGAAATGTAATCAACTGTGGGGCAGAGCAAATGACATTTCAATATCTCACGATCTGCCTAGGCTAAAATTCTGGAATTTGTTGTTTACACTTGGTTACATTCGCTCACAAGTCATAGAGTTCGTTAGCCTCGCTCACCAAATGGGCACCGACAGCCAATCAAAATTCAGCAGTTAATACATAACTGTGCCAATATTTTGTAATAATATAAATTTATTTCAAGAAGTTTAGACCATGTATGACCATTATGTTCTTCAGATGTGAAATTTCATCCGTAAAATGTTGTATGTTTACACCTGGTTAATCTCCTGGAGTTCTATTTTCTTGTCTCAACACAATAGCCACCAACAGTCAATCAAAATTCAGCCATTAGTACTTGACTGTTTAAATGACCAATCACTCAGAAAGAAATATAAATATTTACCCAGTTTCAAGAAGAAACTAGACATAAGATCTCACTACAACAAGCTACAACATTGTTTTCTCTGTTCCTCTGACATGGTTTCAATTTTAGTTTGTCATTGTGTAACATGTACAAAACTCAGATTGTCCTCTTTCTTCTGCTGTAGCATTTAAATCATTTAATCTATTGTCATTTAGGCATCAAGAAAACAATTCTGATGCAGTTTTTGCAAATAATTAATTTGGTTAAGTTCTTGAATATTCACAGTTATGGTTTGAACTAAGTAATCTTAGTATTGATAAGTATTTAGAGTTCAGAGCCCTTGAATTTTAATTTGAACATTTGAGTTATTTTAGCTGAATAAAGTAAGTTTAGGGTCATGAAGTCTGTGTACATGAACAGCAATGTGTGTCTGCCCTGTTTTTCAGTTTCAGTGGCTAGATGATTAAATAGCAATATCTCTTCAGACACATTTTCTCAAGATAACAATCACTCTACTAACATGCTAACCCACACATACAAGCTAGAAAAGTAAAAGGTGACGGATGAAGTTGGACGAAATGTGTTGTAAAAACCGTCTGAGCTGCCACTGGCCAATAAGAAGAGCTGGGCTGGTTACAGTGTGGTTAATATAGTTTCACTCGGCACCAGCATGATCAGGGTACAGAAACACACTCAGGTTTGAAGCTCATATGAAGGTTTTGATCACCAATGGACTCAAAGTGCTTCATAATATGTGAGTAATCTTTCTCAATGGTTAATGTGCAAAATAAAACAATTAAAGATTATTTTTTTCAGCAGACTTTTACACATTTCTTGTTCTTTTTAACATTAGTTGTTTGCTTTTTTGTTTGTTTGTTCGTGATCAACTGCTGTCATTTCTGGTGAAGACATTTTAATGAGGATGATTATTTCAGTATCTCCAACAAAAGGTATTTAATTTCCTTTATTCACACTCAGTCCATTGTCTTATTAGTAGAAACATATTTATGCTTTGTTTTAAGAACATTCATCTGAGCTGATAGAACATGTTATTTTATTTTATTTGTAGACAATCTTCCTGATATTGAACCAGTACTGATTTTTGGAAGCACCACTGCAAAAGTTGGAGAAGACATACAGCTAAAGTGTGGCATTTTTAACAAAAATGTATCTAGTGAACAGATAATCATGTATCTGTGCAAAAATGGTGTTGGAGTGAAAATAGAACCTCTTGAAAAGAGAGATAAACACACTTTCATTTTGAAAAATGTTTCAGTGCTGGACTCAGGAAACTACAGTTGTGTATTTTCAAAACACAAATATTATGCCAACGATTTGAGTGCATCAGGATCAAACTCCATCCAAATCCGAGTCTCTGGTAAGAGATGTGAATCATATTTTCTTTATAATTTCAGTCTCAGCAGTCTTGAAGATCATTAGAGGACTAATCAATGCACCTTAAGCATTCTCTAAAGATTCTTAACAAAAACTTTACAAAAACATTCATATATCATGTAGCATGTTAGCAGAGTTATTTCTCAAGCTGGCCAATCCATTTATTACTCTTTATAAACTGATCAGCTCATTTCATCCTATGTAATGACAATGTACTGAAATCTTCTCCTCTCATTTACTTCATGTTGTAAACATGTTTATAAAGAGACCCCACAAACCATGGTCATAACAATATTTCTCCGGTGTGTAATACACAGTAGAGTGGGACAGATGGAATTTGTGGATCAAAAATCCACAAAGAAGCAATGTTTTCTTTAAAAATTCCCAGAAATGCGTGCTGGTTTAAAAGGACAGTTGTTTAGTAATATCAGATCAATTATTAAAAGCATTAACATAAAAAAAAGAATAATAGAGTATATTTAGAAATGAGGTGAAGTATGTAATGAATTTGTGAATTCATCAGTTGTGATTGTTAGCAGGAATTACACAAAACTGCACCATATTTTTCACATGTCCAAATTTAATGAGGCTCATTAATGTCATCAGTATCAAGAAACCTGCATGGAATGTCCAGAATATAGACATTTTGTAAATGTTTTCTGAAGAAGCAAAAAAATTGCTTTATATAAAACCAAGTAAAATAAATGCCATGTGCTACTGACAATCTGGAGAAAATCTCTCTATAGTATAGGGGATAAATCTATTAGTATTTTTATTTTCCTGTATTACTGTATAACAACAGCTTTTTTCTTTTTTTCTGAAAAGACACACAATCCATCTTATCTGCAAAACCTGACAGATCTGACAAGAATTATTTGAAGAACACAAGCACAACTGAACAGAAGTATATCAGGCTCTCTGGTAAGAGACCAAGTAATTTGTTTAAGTCAGTCATGCACTGTAAAGTATAAATCACAGCATTGCACTAAATGAATGGTAAGCTATTTTTTTTTAATTATTCATTTTAAGTGTTTCCTGAAAGTCAAACATAATATGGTTTCTGCTGTTTTCATATCACACATGCGAATACTTCATGGTATTATAGTGTTAGTGTTAATGAGTGAGCCAAACTCATAATTGCGAAACATTTTATAAAGCAGTTCTGGGCTCCTGTAGTCATGATAACAGTCAGGCGCTATGTTTGCTTAGACCTGGGTGGAAATATCTGTTGATACTGATATCATTCAGGCATCTCTAATGTTTCAGTGAAATCTAAATTACACTGCATGATTATAACCTAGTCTTCATCTTAGGAACCTTGGATTCATTTTCAAAAATCAGATACAAGTAACATATCAGAAATTGGTAACTTTCAGTCAATGTTAAGTTATGGCAACATTTTTTTTTGTTTATTTGTTTTGGTGGAACATGACAATTAAGCAATGATGGAAACTTTCAGAAATCTCTCATGAAACTACCACGCATCTTTGTTAATATCAAATCTTACCCAATGTAGTGTATTGTATGTAAATGTTACTTTATACATAAGTTATCTGGAGATTAATGGGAAATACATTTAACATGAAAAACATTTTGTACATTTTGTTGAAAACAGACCAGGAAAAGAAATGTAATATAAATACTAATGTATTTACTATTTTGCAGATTGGATGCCAGAACATTATGTGAAAAACCTGGTGGTGCCCCTTCTGGTTTTACTCCCGGTTGTGATATTTGTTCTTGGAATATATCGAATCACAATGTTTAAGAGTAAGTAATGCTGACAGTTTTATTTTTTATTGCAACGCACAACATCACAATTATTTTGTGAAAGCGTCCATTATGCCTTCAATTTTGTCCATGATTTAGCCTGCTTAGGTTGATAGTATATTTTTATTCCTAAAATACTGTTTAATTCTCTTTTATTGTTTTTATTGTCTATTGTCCATGCTGCATGTTAGTAATGGCACTTATTATTCATTTATTATTGTACTTAATTATCATGTTGCCTCTACAATCACTCAGCCTTCCCCATAACACTCATATTTCCACCAAAAGCTGTCCACATTTTTACCTGCTCAGGAAAAAATTCTTCCACTAAACAATATGAATCCTAGAGTGAAACTTCTCGTTCCATTATTTCCCACATTCAGCCGAGTTTTTTCACTTCCTACACTAGCTTATACACTCAGTCCTACTTCTTTACTTAAACTGTTTCAGTTCTCCTGACACTCTCAGAATTTGTATATTCTGCAGCTCAGGGACTTTCATGTCATTGTGCTACTCACCACAGGCTGGTCTTTTCAAGCATACATTACAACCAAAAAATATCCATGATAATACTGAAGTGTGATGAACCAGAAGGCTAGACCAGACCAAAGCTTCTCAGAATTCTCTCCCCTCCTTCAGATATACAGTCTATTCTTATATAAAATATTAAAAATGGTATACAATTCATAAACATCTCTTTAACGCAAAACAGCGAGAGTAATGTCCTAAAAGAAACACACGACTTGTGAGTAGAAAGAGCTGCATCAGGTACTCAGAACACAGGAGATCTGACATATCAATGGACATAAAAAGACAGAAAGACACATCAAGACAGTTACACTCTCAATATTTTTTTGATCATGTAAATTCTTTATAAGTTCATTATATACATATCTGCAAATATCTACTAAAAAGTGCTTTTTTTTCAGAGCTGCACCAAAACCAAGAACAGAGGTAAATTAGACATGCAATCATCAACATAATGCATTACAGCAGTGACATGTTATTTGAAAGCATAATATATTGCTGCAGTGGTTCCTAAACCTGGTCCTGGAGTACTCATTTATATTAAATACTAGTGATCATTCTTCAAGCTAACAATGTAAATGTCCAGTGCACACTCTAATAAGGTTGGCAAAGATGCAATAATGATTTGGCTAGAATCCTTAAATTCTCCTGAAATCCTAAGATTTAAAAAATTCCCAGTCTAGTAGAGGTGAATATGTACATTTGCTCCAGTTACCAAACATTCAACCCTACCCAAAAATACACTAGCCTGCATATGGTATTGTTATCCCTACTCTAAAATGCCCATGCAGGATGGAGTGTGTGTGTTATTTAGACTAGGCAATATTGATGAAAAGTTAATTTTACCAACCTGGTTTTTTAAATTTAAGACTAAGCAGAGGCACAAGGGTCTTAAAACATGCTTAAAATCATGTAATCAATTACTGTATTTTTTCAGGTATGAAGGTATTTGTTGCACACCTTTACTTTGTTTATATCATGTATATGATGTTTATACATGTATTTTGGAAGTGTGTATTATAATATTAAGTGATGTTAACTTACTGGTATTAATGACATGAACATATATGTATAGCTACATAGCTCCCTGGTACAGTGCATAGCTCCATGGAAAAAATAAGAGATAATTTTTCCCTATTTTTTGTTTGTACAATTTGTGTGTAAAATGCAGAGGTTGCTATTCTTTTATGAACTATTGCAGTGTGAGCAGTGTAAGATTTTTAAGAAAGGCCTCCATATGTTTTGTAAGTGCAGTAGTGTTATATATATACAGTGTTGTGCCTGAACGCGTTCAATGAATGGCGTTTATTGAACACGTTCCTATTTTTCGTGAACGCTGAACTGAACGAGTCGGTTTATAAATTATGAACGCAACCGTGAGTGACGTTCGCTCTCGCAAGACTGAACGCAGTTCACACTGTACGTTCGCAGGATAGTGATGGGTAGTTCGGCTCTTTTCAGAGAGCCGGCTCTTGTGGCATGGCTCCCAAAGAAGAGCCGGTTCTTTTGCCTCCCAAACGGCTCTTAGTTTATTATCATCTGTAGCCTCATATTTTAGCCCAACTTGGCAAATATGAGTGCTTTGTGTGTTGATAAAAAGTGGGAATCGGCTCTCACTCGAAGGGAGTCGGCTCTTCTGATTTACTACAAAGAATCGACTCTTAGTAGCAGGCGAACACGGTGCTGCAAGTCCGGACTCCTCAGTAGAAATACACATGAGAAATAAGCTTATAAAAGGAGGATATTGATGTTTAGTACAGCTGAATACTGGATGTTTGAGTTTTAGAGCTGTACATTTTCACTAGTTTGATAAGGTTTAAAAAAGACAATTTTTCTGAATAAAAATTCCATATACAGTAAACCTGCACCTCATTTTTTCCCTTCACAATAACATGATGCGTTGCTTAAGTGGTAAGATCTATTCTCAACCTCAAATTGGTTTTTAATGTAATTTATGTCTGTGATTGTTCGGTGATATTACAGATAGAAGAGGACTGAAGGAGGTTCAGATAGAAGGATGTTGTATTGAAAATGTAAAAAAGAAAAAACTAACGTGAACAAGTTCATTTTTGAGCTGTGAACTTCGTTCAAAATTTTAAAAAATGAACTATAAACGTGAAGTAGTTCATTTTTATTTGAATGAACTGTATTTTGAACTAATTCTTTTTCAGTGTGAACTGGCACAACACTGTCTGTACGCTGTAACACCAGCATTTCTTAAACACGGTCAATCAGTGGCGGGAGAACAGACGGAGACGGAGACTCTTCATGCTGCATCCATGGCCCTATTTAGAGTCAATGTTTAAGTTTACAGAAAAGATAAAAAATTTGTATCGTTTTAAGTGTGTGCCATTCCAGCTGCATTTACAGTGGTTCAGTTGTCAGCTTCGTTCAAATATACAGTACATACACAGACCTTTAGTGCAGGAGTGTAGTGTAGAATTAATAAAAAAAGACTTGTTTTCTTTATCAGTTCGGGTTGTGCTTCATTCTGTAACATTCTACCTTATTCCTTTTGCTACATCTTCTACAAGGAAGTTAGATGCATTAGGTTTTGTAAGTGTGTTGGCAGTAAATCAACAATGCAGTGAAATATGTACTTTTAATACTTAAGTATTTTTGGAAGCAATTACTTCAGTACTTTAACTGAAGTGAAATCTGACTGTATGAATGGAGTAACATTTGACTAGTGGTATCTGTACTTTCACTTAAGTAATGAAGTTCGGTACTTTGTACGCCTCTGAATGCAGGGCAGGAGCGTTTCAAATGCCCCTTCTGTCCGCACCCAAAACACTTCATGGTTTCAGAGGTAACAAAAATCAAATAGTCAAAATAATCCACTCAGGCAACATTCAGTTCCTCCCCGTTTTTTCAAGACGACATGTTTCAGTAAGGGCGATTTACAGCCATGGGGATCTTTTTTCATTTGGGAAATGAGCTGACCAGACAGAGCTCATCTTTAATGAATGGCGGGAAATTTGAAATAATCACTTTTCGTGTCTTTTAGCACCACACCGCTCTGCACCACTGCATTAACCTTTTCCTCTTTATCACCACAACACCATTCATTCTAGACAGGAACAAAATCCCTTCACGTCCCACCACCTTCCCCACCATCAGACTAAACTCCTATACCAAAACCTTTCCATCAAGAAAGACACGAAAGCCACTCAAACACGCTGTTTCGGACGCCGGCGTTACACACCAAAAAACCCCAAACACCCATGAAAATGTTCTCAAACACTAATAAAACTAAACACAAAATATAAAGGAGAAAGTGAAAAGAAAAATCGCACACAATCACTGCACGCACCCCACTCACTACCGAGACAGAGAGAGACAGAGCGAGAGACAGAGAGAGAGACAGAGAGAGACAATAGTAGCTGAAAGGAGATTAAGCGTAACAGAGAGAAATTGATTTATGGGTTCCGTCTGAACTCCAGATGTTCACATTGAACTCCGTTCCGCTGTTCCGGTCCACGTTTTCACAAAGAGCCTGGAGGAGCCGATCTGCTTTATCTGAGTTTAGACTCTTGATTCTGGTTCTATCAGTATTAATTCGGTTCTGTCAGTATTTATTCAGTCATTAATTTGTGACTGTTGCTCTGTTTTTGAGTCTTGTGTTTTTGTTGTCTTCTCTCCCTGTTTTGTTTGACTTTTGGTTTTTATTACTTACCATTTTTCTGGAATGAACCTGTCTGTTCTGTTCGTCTCCCTGGCCAAGACCTCACTGTGACACAGGTGGAGAAAGAGATAAAGGAGAGCAAGTGTGAGGGAATACGTAAAAAGAAAGAAAGGAGAGAAGGGAGGACAGAGAGATCACTCTTTCTGTCTATTCTGGCCCACTGCATTCTTGCCTCTCATTTCCAATCATCTTCTTTCTCCCTCCTCCTTCTCTCTCTCTCTCTCTCTCTGTCTCTGTCTCTCTCTAACTATCTCTCTATCTCTCTCCCCCTCCCTCTCTGAGAAAGCGAGAGAGAGAGTGAGCAGTGGGTCATTAGGGGTTTGTTTGAGATCAGGATTTGGGCGTTCTTTGATCACTCAGCTGTCTGAATAATTCATCCATCTCCCCATCCTGTACCTGCCATGTTCAACAGCCCTCACGCCTCTGCAGAGCGACACTGACGTTCCTTTCATCCTCACTAAATTACATCAGTGAACGTCTCCTGGACTATTAAACCAGAAACTTGGGATCAAACCCCAGGACTGGTTTAGTGGTATTACAGACCCTCTGCTCCACCATTCCAACCCAGCAACACAGCTCACACAGCAACCCAGCTCAACCAGCGACCCAGCAACACAGCTCACCCAGCAACACAGTTCACCCAGCAACACAGCTCACCCAGCAACACAGCTCACACAGCTCACCCAGCAACACAGCTCACACAGCTCACCCAGCAACACAGCTCACACAGCTTACCCAGCAACACAGCTCACCCAGCAACACAGCTCACCCAGCAACACAGCTTACACTGCTCATCCAGCAACACAGCTCACCCAGCAACTCATCAGCCCAGCAACACAGCTCACACAGCAACACAGCTCACACAGCTCACCCAGCAACACAGCTCACCCAGCAACTCATCAGCCCAGCAACACAGCTCACACAGCTCACACAGCTCACCCAGAAACCAAGCTCACCCAGCAAACCAACTCACTCAGATCACTCAGCAACAAAGCTTATCCAGCAACCCAGTTCACCTAGTAACACTGCAACCCAGCAATCTAGTTCACTCTGCAACCCAGCTTTCCCAGCAACCCAGCTCACCCAACAACACAGCTCACACAGCAACCCAGCTCAACCAGCAACCCAGGTGACCTATCAATCCAGCTCACCCAGAAACCAACCAAGCCTAACTTAACCAGAAACCACACAACCCAGCTCACACAGTAACCCAAGTACCCTAGCAACCCAGCTCACCTAGCAAAACAGCAACTCATCTTACTCAGCAAAACCAGGTCACCCAGCAACCCAGCTTACCTAGTATCCAAGCTCACCCGGCAACCCAGCAACCCAGCTCACCCAGTATCCAAGCTCACCCAGAAACCCAGCAACCCAGCTCACCCAGTATCCAAGCTCACCCAGCAACCCAGCAACCCAGCTCACCCAGCAACCCACCAACACAGCTCACCCAGGAACACAGAACCCAGCAACACAGCTCACCCAGCAAGCCAGTTCACACAGCAGACCAACACACCCTGCAACCAATCAATCCCAACTTAACCAGCAACAACGCAACCCAGCTCACCCAGCAACCCAGCTCACCCAGCAAACCAGGTCACCTATCAACAGTGTTGGGCAAGTTACTTTAAACATTTAATTAAACTACTGATTACTGATTACTCCCTTTAAAAGTAATCAAATTACTAATGTGACTACTTTATTTTAAAAGTAATTAGATTGCTTTTAATTACCAGTAATTAAAATTACTAGTAGTTACTAGTTACTTCAGGACCCTCTATTACTAGTTAGATTACTAGTTACTTCAGGACCTCTAAAGAAATTCTTAAGTCAGCTCAAACACACTTTATTATTAAGTGTTACAAACCTACGACAACTCACATGATGTTCTTGCCTTTAACCGAAATGAATTTAAAGTAAAGGCTATATTTCCAGCTACTGAATCCGTACTGACTCTCCGTGCTTGCTTTGTTTTTGTTTGAGATGCTGTCGCACGCAGGTCTCCCGTAGATGACGTCACGCGTCGCCTGTCAGACAGACACCTGCCTGCCACTGACAGTTTACTGTGAACTTGATTTTATTAGTAACGCAACGTTACTTGAATTGTAACGGTAATCTAATTACCCATTTTAAAATTATAACGCATTAGATTACTGCCTTACTAAAAAAATAATCAAATTACAGTAACGCGTTACTGCCCAACACTGTCCGTGGCGCAATAAAAGGATTTGGGACCGCTGCTGTAACCTGCAGATTCTTGCTACAGTGGGGGCTCTGGAGGGGACATTGAGGTCTTCCCACTTTTGCTGTTGCTTTTGTTAGTCTGGTGCAGGTTCGGTAATCCACAGAATCACCGTCCAGGGCTTTTCTGAAGGTTCCATTTTATACGTGTAAATCAGGAACTCCACTGAGCTCTGGTCTCCTAACTCAACTCCATTTTACTCAGCTGTACTGAGAGGGTCATTTAAGGAATATTACATCTCCAGTGTTGCACTGCTCCAGGCTGAACACACACTTTTACCATTTTACCATTTAAACAGTTTATCTTTTGCCAATTACAGAGAGAAAGAGAGAGAGAGAGAGAGAGAGAGAGAGAGAGAGAGAGAGAGAGAGAGAACATATAAGAGAACAATAAGGTGAAAGAGAGACTAAAGATCTAAGATAGAGAGAAGGAGTGACAAGGTCAGAGAGAGAGGGATAGAGAGAAAGGAGGAATTGAAATGAGAAGAGGGAGGGAGAGAGTGTAGGAGAAAGAGAGAGAGATAGAGAGAAAAGAGAGAAGATGGAGAGAGAAGGGGAGTGACAAGGTCAGAGAGAGAGGGAAGGAGGGAAAAAGAGGAAAAATGGAAAACAGAAAGAGGGAGAGAGAGAGAGAGAGGGAGAGTAGGTGAGAGAGAAAGAGAGAGAGAGGTAGAGTGTGTGCTGATGTTTGAATCAGGTCCCAGCCAGATGCAAGCTTTTAATCTCTGAGTACACACACACACACACTGCATGGCATTATGAGTGACCTTTACTTTGCATCAGTGTGTGATATTATGCCCAGCTGTCATGTGAACAGGGCCTGGATTTGCCACGGGAGGACGAGCAGGAGGAGAGGAGGAACGGATGCTGTTTTAAAAACGAGTGCAGGATGGAGGAGGCGTGCGCTGGAACTTCACCCTCGCTTGTATAATGCAGAAAGTACTTTATTGGGGTAATAAAACATAATGGTAGTGAAAAGTAACACATTTGTACGAAACATAAAGTATCCATTTTTGTCATCCATGAACACCACACCAGTGTGAAATTCTTCCTCTGCATTTAACCCTTTAAGCGCCAAAGTCGCAGAATTGCGACAAGACGTCATCATGAATAAAATAGACTGTAGTTACAAAT
>JBBPCY010003062.1:0-16187 GCA_037974405.1 Brachyalestes nurse
CTTTCTCCCCATTAATATTCCTATCTAGAAAAGGGGGGCCCCTGCAGAGAAAGTTTGGGAACCACTGGATTAGGGTGACAGATATCGAAGTAATCCACATATTCATGCTCAACTAACTCACCTCATAACTAGACTGCACTGACAGTAGCTTTATTCATGAAATCAGCTGTAATCTTCCTGTCTGCACACAACCTGCCATTAACACATCTGTGCCATGAAAGGCCTGCAGGTGCACATTTGCAACGTTATGTCATGAAATGTTTTACAGCGAAATGAAATGAGAAACGGCTCTCAATATGGTCACATGGTCAGAAATGTGTATCCAGTTGATATGAAAGTGGCTCAAATCTGACTTAAAAGATCAGATGCAACAGGTTTTTGTATTCACGTAGTTCTGAAAATTAGCCAGCAAAAATACAACATCTGAATGCAGTCCCAGCGGTTGGCATCACAAACTGTTCCAGTGACACGGTTTCTAGATTTTTTTTCTTTTCTTTTTTTAAGTTTACTATCAGTACCAACACCTAGGTCAGCACTTCTTCAGGAAACTTTATGATGCCCACAGCAGGCCCGTGGCTTGTACTTGCTACATTATGAGTGGAGAAATCAGTTTCATAGGTTTCCCAGGGCTCTCAGATGAGCATTGGTTACATCACTGCCTGGATACAAAGGTTTAACTCAATCAAAACTCAGGGACTGCTGCGGCGTTTACAGAGAGTCAGATTTCACACGCCTCTGTCGCCCCGTTCCCTTTAACTCCTCTACCTTTACGAGTCCAAAAAGCTGGACCAAGCACTCACAAGGGCTGTGGAGGAGCCAGACACTCACACAGACACACACACACACACACACACACACACACACACACACACACACACACACGGAGACACACACTCCAGCATACCCCTTGCAGACTTGGATTCACCTATGTTGCTCTTGAAAGACCATTGAGATATAAATAAATTATGAGGCACATGTGTCCAGATGTGGCTTTAGCAGACCTCTCCAGCGCTGCTTTCTGGGATGAACCCAAGCTGACAGTGCCAAGCCACAGAGTACATGAACTGGAAGAACCGTGCAATCAAAAATACATGGAAATAAACCTGCTCTGGAAATTAAACAGTTCACATGTGCTGTATGTGCTGTATTTGCCCCACTTACGTTGAAGGACGTCGTCTATTTGGTCTAACACACCTCATTCCCTAAGTCTGTCTGCTGTGAAAATCTGCAGTCAAACATACTGCAAAGACTGCAACTGCTGGCTGACATTCACATGGATAAGGTGCCTGAAAGGGGCTGTAGTTTAAAAGTGCAGCATTGCAAAGCACAAAATAAAGAATAAATCATCTCAGTGTCCATGTTGAGTGAAACTGAAATTAAACATTGGCTTGGCTGTTGATGGATCAGAATGTTCATAGCATGCATCAGATACTGAAATGAAATGTATGTTCAAGTTGGGGCTGGAACATTTTTATAAAATGTATTTATTGCTTTATTTTATTATTGTTATCAGAGCACCTACAGAGTTATCATGCATCCCTGTTTATTTTCAACAATAATATTTTTTTCACACTCCGGTTGTTACTTGCACTGGCATGTAAAAGTCAGGCTATTCTGTGTGTGCGTAGTTTTCTTATGTTGCTCTTTTTTGCTGCTCCTTGTTTGCCCTCTCTAGCAGCGAACCTTCAACGCAAATTTAATGAGCTCAGTTAGCCAATTAGCTGACTAGAGTCAGTGGTGCCATGCACTATACACTGACAGCCAGCAATGGGTGACGGTGGCCACTGACACCAACCAATGGTTTGATGGTGTCTGATAGTAGTTTGCTTGGCGTGTTGATTGTGTGAAACATTTTATGTTTAATGTTTCAGTGAAAAACTGAAGTGTTTTACATTTGGGGTTAAACTATGGCAAACTACTTTTTCACTTTACACATTTTCCAACACTGATTTGAGGACAAAATTCACTTAACATGTTTTATGCAACCGACCACATGTGTGTGTGTGTGTATGTATGTTGTGTGTGTGTGTGTGTGTGTGTGTGCATGTGTGTGTGTGTGTGTGTGTGTGTCTGTTCGTCTGTCTCTGTAGACAGGTATACCTTAGCCCAGGTGATGTCGGGTTTGGGTATGCCATGGGCATGACAGGGCAGAGAAATCGCCGTTCCCTCAATGGTACTGAATACTTGTGGTCCATGTTGAATAGTGGGCATCACTAAAGAAAAACATACAAAAATAACAATAAGAAGAATAATTCATGAATATCATAAATTATATAAATTATAAATGATGCTTCTCTCAGTGCTGTTCTTGCGCAGTCATTCATAGAAGACCTCAGCAAACAGGAATACATATTATTCACAAGAGAGAATGCATGTATGTAGTCAGTTTCTGACTAACACAGGGCAGCAGTTGACCAGACATTATTTACGTGGTACCAGTGCGTGTGGAACAGTAGTGTTGGTGGTGTTTTACATATGTCAGTGTCACTGAGAGTGGTCCAGCCAGGCATATCCAACCAAGAGCATTCATGTGGTCAGAAACTGGACACTGCCGCTGAAACATTAGAGCACTGGTTCCACAACCATGGTTCTGTACATATACTTTAACATTAACACACCCTGTTAAGGGTCAGGAAGGGCCTGATTATCACACACACACACAGACACACACACAAACAAACATCTATAGGTAGTAAATGTCAGCACAGGCTTGTTCACATGCTTCTTAAGCGAGGTGTGGTTCACTGGAATGACCTAGTTTCAGGCCTTTAAAATCCACTTTTCACATGCCACGGCCAATATCTGTCTGTGAGGGTGGACTGGTACATGGATGTGAAAAACTGGTTCCAATAACAGAACTGGGAGCCCATTTTCCTTCCCTTGTATTTCCAGTGCTGGATCGGTCTGCTCTACACAGCTGCTTCTGTTTTCTCAAATCAAACATGCATTAACGATTGACGGATACTCTCCGGGAGAGTGTATGTGTTCATGACTGTGACGGACGTACTGTGCAACTGTAATAAAGCCCTGTTTTTCATGGCATGGTGCAGAGTAACCAGAAAGCTGTCTCTAGAATCATTTCAGCTTTCAGCATTTTCCATGTCCAGTGATTGTAATATATCACGACAGTTCATCACTCATACAGAAAGTGAGACACTGTTCTATGTCATCGCAGATAAGTGGGTGCTAGATCGTCTTGAATTATTTTTGGATGGTATGCTTGAATACATTTGAATGATCTTTGCTACATACACATTTTTAAACGGGTAAGTTGAGCGGGTAAGTCTAAGATTTGTCTCCAGGACCAATGTTGGGAACCTTTGTTCCCAGTTCTTGTCCTCAAATACCCCTCGTGCTTTTCCCTCCACTACTTATACTCAGACAGCCCTTTATTAATGAGCAGACTTTATTGCATGAGGTTTTTAGAGCAGAGAAACACCAAAATATGCAAAATAGGGTATTCAGGGTTTCAGTTCACTGCTTAAGCCTTTAGTACAACGAGACAGACCAGACCAACACTTAGTTTAGTGAAAATGGGGACAAAAAACAAAAATTACACACATATACAGTATTGTAAAAATTGTTTAAAGCTACTTTTCACAGAGTGTGGTGAAGTCTCTTCCTACCAGCAAATGTAACAGAATAAATGCAAACAAACAAGAAAGCAGTAAAAAGTATCAAGATTTGTCTCTTTTGTAAAAACTGGTTGAGTCAAACCGGGTTTCTGATGGTAACTACTAGTAATACTGGGCTTCTACATGGAACACACTGATATACTGTACATACAATCTCTCCTGTATAATGTTATGTGTATTTATTCGTTTTAGTATTTATTTAGTATATTTAGTAATATTAATGTGAAAATCACTCACTGCTCATTTAAACCGTTTTTAAGCATTTTTTGCAGGTGCATAAGATTTTTGCACAGAACTGTACAGTAGGTCTCTCTTGGCACATATATTCAGCATAAGTACGAGTATTACCGTCTTACCATATATGTTGACAATGGTGGTGCGGTTGCTGGCTCCTGCTACGTTTTCAGCCACACAAGTGTACTCTCCTCCATCTTGTACACTAACTCGCTCGATGTGCAGGCTGCCGTCCCGCCGGATACTCACATACGGGCCTGATGTCATCTAAGAAACACACACACACATGTTGACCCAGGTATGGAGATGCAGTGTATACTTCGTACTCATGTTCACTTCGGAAATCAAAACATTTATTTGGGGGTGTTTAAAATTTTTGCACATGACTGTATGTGGGTAGGTTTGAGTGTTCAGTCTCACCAGGGTGTTCTCATGGAGCCAGTGTCTTTGAGGCAGTGGGTTTCCAGCCAGGAGTACACAAGGCAGAGTGACCTGCTGCTCCTCTATCACACTGACCTCTGCAGGACTCAGTGCGATCACTGGAGAGACTATATACAGCACCCCCACACACACACACAAGCAGAAAGAGACACACGTACAAACACACGAACACACACAAACGCACACAGTTAAAACAGAACCTACATGTGCAAGACAGCTCTTTATGATATCTGACCATTTTAAAACTCAAATATATCACTCTACTGGCCAGCCGCGCTCTGTCAGATGGCGTGAGGAGCCAGAGGAGCCAGAGGAAATGATAAAGAGTTTCAATGTGGCGTCCAGACACAAACCCACTCTTCACACATACCGCACTGACAGTCCGCTCATATCTTAACAACACACATCTTTTACACCCGAGTTACACTCCACCCCAGAAACACTGTAAAGAAGTTACATATTTGGTGCACTCTGCAATAACTGTATATGAGACAGTCCCAAGAGTGAATGTATTTCTGTATGAGTTTATGTCTGTATCTATGCATTTGTACACCAATCAATCTCTTCCTCCACTCCTTATCCAAGCACCCATTCACACATCCATCCTGCCATCTTTCCATCCATGCATGCAAGTATCAATTCCTACAACCATCCATCCATCCAGCTTCCCATTCACCATCTTTACATTAATCCCGCCAACCAACTCACCTGTGAATCCATTCATATATGCATGAATTGATCCAGCTATCCATCAGTTGAACTATACATTCAGCTATTCATCCATCCATCTATGCATGTTTCCATTGATTGAACTATACAATCACTCATCCATCAATCAGTCCATCAAATTAAATCATGATGGTGCAATGTGAGACCTATCTAGCGGTGCTGTTTAACTGCACACACACTTTTGTTTGAATTTAGAATGGGAGCAATGCAGTAACAGAAACACTGATACAGAGTACTGAGTGGACAGACTGAAGCCCTGTTGTTTTGCCTATTAAATTTACATGACTGCCCTGGAGGACACATTAAAAGTGTGAGTGGGCCAGTGGGATAGAGAAAGGAATTATGGGACGACTGAGTCTCTTGGGAGCGGTGCATTTCACGACCCTTAGCCTACATTCGCCATTATTGTTGTTTTTAAAGGACCACACACACATGCACACAAACACACATGCAGCTGCACTGACACACGCGCAGCCACAGACCCACAAACCCGACCTGAGACATAAAGGTACAAAAATGTACGGATCTTTTGAATTTTCGTATAACATTCCTCATAAAGCATGGGGAGCACTTCTCTGTGTGAGCCAGACCAGCTGATTAACGCTTGCTTTGAAGTGAGAAGTTCAGCAGGCCTGTAGGGAGTTGAGAGTTCACCCAGCAGAGTTCCAGAAAGTTCCAGAAAGATCCAAGAAGGCTGGACTAAGAACCGTGGCTGTGTCTCCAGCCCTTTGATCACACATAAATACATTAGATTGCCCACGTTCTATGCATTCTTTGAGGATTCAGAGTCAAACCCTCTGAACTTACAAAGAAGTCTAAATGTACATACAGGAACACAGGCCTTCTCTAAGTCACTCTTATTTGCACATAGGGCCTTAAACGAACAGCAGTACTGCAGCCATAGTTTCTTCATCATGCACATGCACACACGTGACTAGTAACTACACATTTACAAATGCCATTTTACATAAACCCACTAAACTAAGTTTATGTGAAATGCAGAACCCTACATTAAACCACTTCAGCTGTCAAAACCACTTTAGCTGATTCAGAATGCTGCTGTGGGGTTAGTCTTCAACGTTCCTAAGTTCACTCACACCACTCCTTTACTAAGGATCCTTCACTGGCTCCCTGTGGCTGCTCACATTGAGTTCAAGTCCTTAACAGTTTCAAGGCCAGGAATGAACTTGCAACCCTATACATATCAGCATTGATTAAACAACGTGTCTCTTCTCGTCCTCTCAGGGCTTCAAGCACGGCTCGTCTTGAGCCCCCGCCGCTCAAAAGAAGAGGAAGGCACGCCTCAAGATTCTTCTCAGTCTCGGCGAACTCCCTCTTCTGATCAGATCTGTGGAGTCCCTCGCTGTCTTTAAGTGTCGCCTGAAGACCCACCTCTTCATGGAGCACCTTGGTGACTAACTATGTCTCTCATTTCGCTTGCTTATTTCTCAAAAAAAAACAAAAAAACTAACAAAAACTCTTATCGCCATCCCTTCCTTACTTTTGTCTTAACTTCTGATTTTTCTTTGACAGGTGTTGTTTAGGTGTACCTAGCGTGCAGTAACTTAGTTTAAAATGTGGACGTTGATCTAAGTCTAGCTTTACAGGTTTAAGAAACAGATGTGGACAACTTGAGCACTGGTGGAGCACTTCATGGTTCTGCCAATCAGTTATCAGAACACACTGTCACTTTTCTATAGCTGCCAGCCTTAACATCGTGTGAAAACTTCTTGATGAAAAGACTAATAGAAATGCTAACTTACATCATTCTTATACTTAAAACATTTTTTTCCTGCCAAGTTGCCATTTTGGCGATCAAAAAGAAAGATATAGAGAAGCATATACCTGGGGGACCTGTAAAAGTGAAATCCACCTCATTACAGTACAGTATATCATTTCAAACTTCTTTATAAAGCCAAAGACAAATTTACAAAACAGCATTTATGTCCATTTTGGAGCTCAAAAGTATAAAAGCAAACATCTACTTCAATGTATGGAGGCCCACAATAAAAGAAAGAAATGGTCCATAAACACTGCTGTGTTGTTTTTCCTCAGCTGTCCAAATTATACATAATGCTGGCTAGGTTTACATGAACTTAGCACTGTGGTTAATGTGTACACAGTCTTGCTATTGTTCTGAATTTCAACTGGGCAGTAACGTTTGATTAGGTAGGATGTATGCCTGCACGGTTAACAGCAGTAGACTATAACCTGATATTATGACACTAAGGGACAGTGCAATTGTAAAATGTATACTAGAAAAAAAAACCTACCCACTTTTTCACAGAACTACCTGAAATGTATTTCTGCTTATCCTGCTAAACTTAACAGACCACACAAGAAAATCAGAGAGAAGCAAAAAGAAGGACATAAAACTAAAGCTGAGAAATGGGCAACAGCTAGAAGAACTAGGGAAGCCAAAATTCTCAATGAATCTGACAGTTTAGTTTAGCAGTCTGGAGAGATTTTTCCATACTACAGACCTCCACATTGACCCAAAACCTACAGTTACTTCCTAAATACCTTTCATATTACTGATGAATGAAAGGAGTATAAATTCTACTTGCAAAGGAGATGTTATCTTAGGATGTCAGAGTGGTATAATAAAGTCTCTGTCTTCAAGTAGCAATGTGGTTCTAATAAAAACACTTTTTTAAAGAGAAATGAGTGTGAAATAAGTCAATATTACCACTCACTTGCACAGTGAAACTGTTGACTTATGATAGCTTTAAAAAGCCTTGGAGAGAACTGTTCTGAAGGTTTTGAAAATGAGCGCTTTTCCACAGACAGATTTAACTTATTTCAAGCCTAGGCAACAGTAATTCATAGCTAATAGGGATTCTGTGTGAGAAATCTTTTTATTAATTGGTAACAGCGATGCTGAGACTTCTTACCCAGTCCCGTGACAGTGACTTTGGCCTTTGCCTGGATTTTGCCAAACTGGTTTTGAGCTTCACATAAATAGGTGGTACTGTCTTCCACCCAGAGGTCTGAAAGAAAAAGAACACAGGCAGAATTGCTGGATTTCTACTTGATAAAGGATTGCCAGATAAGCACTTTGAGGTAAAGAGCTTAATCCAAAATAAATGTTTAGTGTTGTCCAAGACTGAGTCTGAAGTCTACGAAAAATCTGAAAATATATTCACTGGTGATCTTCAGGTCTCCATTCCTCTTCTGAGCGACCTCGCTGTGGCCTTGACGACGGGAAAATAGAGCAGAATTGTCCTCTCGTCTCCAGGTGAGGCGCGGCTCAGGATGTCCTTGGGCTTGGCATGGCAGAGTGACGTTGGAGCCGATGTCTGCAGCCACATCAGACGGCTGCCTTGTAAACTTGGGGGCGGCTAGAAAGTGGGGAGACAGATATTTTAAAGATTTAAAAACACAGCCATGAACAGCTAACCAAAACTGCTTGAAAATGGCTTACTTAAAACCATGGTTACATTTGGATTATGGGTATAAGACCAGAACGTATTTAATAACAACTGATGAATTTGTTAATAGAACTAGCCAGACTCTAATATCCAGGTTCCACTCATGAATATCTTCCTATTTTGGAATTTTTTTTTTTTAATTTAGGAGTGCCTGAGTGATTAAACAAGACACTGTAATCAGTTCGGAGTTAACATGACATAGCTCATGGAAGTATTTGCTTACAGCCCACGTCCAGTGTGACCTTCCCTTGTGCTGTGCCTGCCAGGTTCACTGCCACACAGATATAGTCGCCTGCATCTGCGTCCTCAGTCTGTCGAATACTTAAAGTACCTCGTTCTGGATCTGTATTCACGAACAATGACGACTTCACCTGCTGGTCACCTGCAGGTCAAGCATGTGTGTTAGGATTCCCATTCTCGATACGTAGGGTAGATACTGTTTTTAATGACTAATCCTATCAAAGCAGGGACTTATCAGGGTCCATTTAATACCAATTTTCTCAATACACTTACTATCCATTTCATTAGGAACTCCTCCCTTATGCTTCCACTCACTGGCCACATTATGAGGTTTCTATCCACAGTAATGCCTTTAACCAGATATTATTAAGTGGCACAACACTCACAAATATCCCACTAAGAATGTGTCTATGGTCAGAAACTGGCCATTGATAAAGTGTTAGAGAATAGCTAACATAGTGTAACCATATACCAGAAAGTAGGAGCTACAAAGCAGGTGGATGGTAAGTCTGAATTTTAATGGACTTCACTGTATGAATGCGTGGTGAGGAGGGGTCGAATTACCTTTGTACCAAAGAACCTCTGGCTGTGGAATTCCAGTTACAGAACACTCCAGGATGACAGTCTGCCCTAGGCCTATCAGCACCCTGTTCTGGGGGACAGTCACCTGAGGAGACTCTTCAGAAAGAAGATAAGATTAGACATAGGTGGTGTTCTTCTCAATAAAAACGACTGATGGGCACTGCAGTAATCCCTGCATCACAGTCTGAATCAATTCCATTCCATTTCGCCCAGAAATGAAGCAAATGTACCTACTTCCTTCCACAACAGTATTTATGATAAACTGAATTATGTCCGTTTTACCAAAAAAATGGCTGTTTTAAATGTAAATACAGCCATTTTAAAAGTATAATTTTATACCACAGATTTGAGTGGGCTCATTTCTCAGTGTACTGACCGATGTAGCTGAGAACAGCAGTTTGGGTGTCTGTTCCTGCTATGTTGCTGGCCAGGCAGCCGTATGCCCCTGCATCTTTCCGCACTGCGTTCCTGATGACCAGCGCACCATCTGTAGTCATCCTGTGCCTGGAATGCAAGAGAACACTGAGGTATGATGTCTTCAAGCATCACCTGCTAGAGTCCACAGAAAGGTTACTGCTGCTGTATAACTTAAAAAGTGAATTACCTGCTGGACCCCATGATGAATATGTCATTGTGGGTCCACACCACTGTTGGTGTGGGGTAGCCTTTAGCCGAGCACCTAATCCACACCTCTTCCCCTGTGCTGAAGGTCTGGTTCTGCGGGTTCACGGACACCACCGGTGGGGCTGAGGATAGAAAAACATTCACATCCTTCGTCAGAATGACTGTAATGACACGTATGTCTTTTGTATAATCATGACGTATAACTCACAGCCATATTTACTTTCATAGGGAACAATGGACTTATCTGCAGCCATTCGTTAGAATATCTCATACAAATATATACATTGTAGATCAATACATTGTTTTTTTTAACACACTCAATGAGGTTAAAATCAGAATTAGGGGGGTGGACATGGAGCTTATTATCAACACGAGAGACTAGACAATGCGTCAAACATACAGTTCATACTGTTTGGTCAATTTACATGTTTTATTGATTTTCTAAGTGATCCTGTACAGAGAACTCACTTCTGCATATTTCAATATAACAGTGTATTTGCTAAATTCAACATATTGGAAACACATTACATATAAAATGTAGTGTGTGCAAAAGTTATGGCAAATTTCATATTTTATGTTTTCCCTAATACAGTAAGCAAATAAATAGAAATTATTCACTAAACTTTACCATAGAGAAGTTTTGCCTATAGGGGATGTATATTTAATTTCATTTAGAAAATGTGTGATATAACTTGGGGTGTTCAAACTGCAGATGGCCTTTCCATAGCCATGTTCAGAAAACATACATTTAATAGGAAAGGTAAGTAAAGACAGGGGATATGTAAAACCCCAGAAACTCTCTAGGCATTACTGAAAAGGGTATGTGACTCTGACTTTGCTATCTATTCGCCTGCTGAACAGTTGTGTTTTGTTTGGTTGGATGCAGCCGAACAGTCATGCTCAGGCTGCTGAGAGGCTGTCCTGTGCCTGGCTGTAAAGCTGTAATTATCCCAGTTCTTAGTCACTAAAGCACACTCTAATAGACTTGGTTTGCCTCAGGCAGACATTTAATAGCTCAGCCGGCCTCCACCACTAGCTCACCTCCTTAAACAGCCTCAGGGTGCACATTCTAACACCTTCAACGTCTCCTTCAGACCTGAAGTTGCTACACATACTCTTACTTCATTCTTAAATAACAGCTGACGTATCAAATAGCTTTTTCATTACACTGCTGAGGTGTTTTGATAACAATGCATTAATAGGTTTAAATAGTTTTCGGGGGGAAAAAGCCAGCTGGTGACCCAATGAATGTCAAGTCTCTGTCATTCTCTACCCAAGACTGAACTATTTCTCAATTCTTTCCTGCCTGTGTGCATGGTTTAAGCTACAGAGATGCCAGTTCTGATTTATTTTAAGAATCCGAATGATATTAGATGATGAACTGGTTTTACCGGCCAGGTATTCACTTATAAGAAATCTGTATTGACAGAAGCCCACACAGAGACGTACATTCTAAAATGTAAATAAAAAGAATACGAGAATGCAATAAGTGTGCTCACAACACAGGCAAAAGTTAAGAATTGTGTGTGGGGAGGGTGAGGGTGTGGTGGCTAGTCATGAAGTGTAAAGAAATTCTGTGCTGGGTAATCTGTCCTGTACAGGCCTCACTGTGTCGGCAGTCCCACTTCAAAGAGGTCATAATGACTAGGATAGCACAGGAGTCCCAGCAGGTGGTGATTACACACACTACATTCATACAAACACACACACACACACACACACACACAGTGGGTGACAGCTGTTTGTAAGGTCAGAAACTGACACCACGGAGAAAAACTACAAGTTGGAAGACCTGATGTAGTGTGAAAAAAGAGAGAGAAAAAAGGACAAAGAAGTCAAATTAGAGTCTTGGGTTTTAGAGATGACTATTATGATAAATTAAGACACTCATCAGTCAACAAATGGGGGGAAATTATAGTGTAAAAGCCACTCGGCTCACAAGAGCAAGCAAGGCTTTAACCCCTAAAGACATATTGTTTAATAAGTACATGCATTGTAATGTTTACTGGCTGAGTTATCTTTAAGTTATATAAATAAGAAAGGGAGGCTCCTGGGTATTTAAGAGTACAAAAAGGAAAAAAACTGAGGTCATCGAAATTTTGAACAATTATGCGCATGTAATCATGAATCCGAGAATCAGGTAAATATGAGAAAAAACAAGTTTATCTCTTTAGTTCAACACTGCAGCTACGAGACGTTGCTAACAAACTTTAAATGTCAGAAGTCACCCAAAACATTTGTGTACACCTCCAAACTTTCGCTCAACCCACTCTCATTGCATCAATGTCTTCATTAAAGTGGCACAGCCTTGCTGATATGATTAATGACCAGCTACGCTTCTCTAACCACGCTGCATCTGTCCCTTGGTCATGAAAAATCTCACTCAGTACCTCACTCAGTAATGACAGCCATGGTTATGTCTCACCCTCATAGCGGGTCTCCCAGCTTGTACAATAAGACCCTTAGAGCCGGTTCAGAACGCAGGAGCTCAGCTGGTTTTCAACCAACCCAAAAGGTCACATGTCACCCCACTGCTGACTGACTACTGACTGAACTACTCATGACTGCCCACAATAAATTCAAGTCACTAACTCTTGTCTACAGAGTGACTAGGTCAGCACCCAGCTACCTAAGAAGTATACATCCTCATGCACTACTCCCTACTTAAATATCCCACACTTAGAACTGTCCTCTGGTTCTCATATTGTCCTGAAGTTTGAATGTTTCCTCAAATTGTAAGTGGACAGCTAGTGGCCTAGTGGTTAGGCCCCTGCAATCAGAAGGTTGTGGTTTGAATCCCAGTACTGCTAGTGGCACCTTTGAGGTACCCTTGAGCAAGGTACCGCTCCCACACACTGCTCCCCGGGTGCCCTACATGGGTGGCAGCCCACAGCTTCATTTGATGAATGGGTTAAATGCAGAGAAAGAATTTCATACTGTTCGCACTGTTTGCTGGGCTGTGGTGTGTTCATGTGTGACTATAAGGGGCCACTTTAATGAAGTGGTATAGGACACAGTTGTCATGTCCAGGCTGAGCCCATTCAGCAGGAAGGCGCAGAAGCAGACAGACATTCTCTCTGTTTCTTTATTCATAATACAAAACAAAGGGTCTCGAGGGCCACCAAAACTCAAAACAGAAAACAAGGAACCAAACAGACACAACTCAAGATTACCATGTTGAAACCGCAAAGCAGGCTATTTATACTATGAACTCAAATACAAAACACGTGGTAATCATTAGTCTTTCATCCTGGGCCAGCCGAGAGCTCTTACTGATCTCCCTGGCCAGGGATGAGACCACACCCCCAGTCAACATAAAAGCCCTTATTGCTTAGCTGATGGCGGCTCCTAGTGGCTGGGGATGTGACAACAGTATGACTTACCATGAGCTATAAAAATGAACCAAACCTTCCCATGCAGCTCAACACTGCAGGAAGTCACTACAGGCAACAAGGTATTTTCCCCAAATCAATTCATGTGTGGGAGTCTAGCTCTAGAATCAGTTTATGTGAAAAGATCATCATAAAAATGGAATATGTTCCAAGTTCAGTCGTCCTTATTGTGAATAAAAGACTTCTAAAACAGCTAGGCACAGTGTTCAGCTACAGGGTGTAGTCTGATTCATTTTTGTAGCTCTCAGTAAGCCATACTGACCTTAATGAAACCACTCTGACCTTAATGAAGATGTGAATGCGGCCTCAGCACATTGAGAGAAGTTTCGATGATGTATTTTTAATTAAGCTAAGAAGCTGAAATCTGGACATCAAACATGTTTTGGCTGATTAACCACATCTTTCACCAAATTATTCCAATTCAGTGTAACGTCCTTCCTCTTTTTATCTTGACCAACACATTTTTTTGTTTACTTTAACAAAGTTGGGGCTCTTCCAAACTTTTCGCCTGTCGTGCATGTTTTTGTGGACGCCGATAATTGAATACAGCTGCTGTAGTCAGATAAGAAGTTCACAATGAACAGATAAGGAAAACATTTTGATAAGTTAGCTGCTGTGTACGACTTAATCCAGGCCATGTGTAAATAGCACTTTGAGGTTTCTAACATGCTGCCTCTGAAGAATGGTGACACCTAAAGCCTGCAGGGGCTGTAGGGATCTAGAACAGGTCCTTGACCTGGAATGATCTAATAGGTATTATTTTTAAAGGGAGATATTTACATCATAAATAGGAAACATGACAAATAGGAAAGATAGGATAGGAAGCATCACCTGTTACAGTGATACATTCACAATGCATTGAATTTATTATGTAAGTTTATTCACATTGGAATTTTTGGCCCTTATATCATTCTGTTTTTAAAAACATGTCTTTGTGCTTATGTTTACGCTTTCATATTTGGCATTCTTAGCCTTTATTCCATGGCTATTGTGACCCGTTCACCTGATTAGGGTTTTGCCTGCAGCAGAGTGGTTCTGTGCAGCGGAGAGACTTTTGGAGAGAGGAGAGCTCCGGACATTCGGAGAATGAGAGTCCGCCTGCATGGTGAGGGAGTTGGAGCGTAAATCATTTTCGCACGTCCCATAAACTATCAGAGTGAAATATTGGAGCAGGGCTGCGCTGAAAACGGATCTGGTGTTGGAGAGAAGGGAGGAGGCCTTCTCTGCCAGGAGTCCCAATTCCAGCGGCATAAATCTGACCATGTCTTAAATGTCGACAGAACCAAGGAACTTGTAGCACTACATAAACGCCTCGATCTGCCAAGGAAGCAGTAACGCTGATTACTGAGATTTGAAGCATTGACCCCTAACCCGAAGACAAACACGATTAGAATAAACAAAGCCTATACAGAGCAGAGAATATACAGACATGGTGTTCTGAATCTTCCCTTAACTATTCCCAGCACTGGAAAATAATGAGCACTGTACAGCAGTGGATCTCAAACTGGGGACACCTAGGGGGCCACATGGTTGTGATTACTTGATCATTTTAAAGGGTCATAACTTAATGAAGGGTCTTTTTTAATTTGTCAGTTTGTTAAATCTGCTTTAATCATATCTACAAGTGGTACCTTTATAAATTAGCAGATTTACAATTTAATGTACATATGTGCCAACCAGTTACAATTCGTAAACATCCCTCAACCAGTTACCAAGTTATTGATGGATTCTGTCATAGAACAGTGCCCTGAACCTTGTCTTATTATAAGACACTGGGTTCACGATTCAAGTAAGCAATACTGACACACAAGCTATATAATGTACAATACTACTTGTACATTATCTGTAGTGTACAAGTGTGCTGAATATTTAGCTAGGTAGGTATGTGACAGCATCCGAGTTAAAAGGACGTTCAATCCCTGGGAATACCACAACCATCTGTGGCCAGGAATCCAAAATTGCACAACTGGATTTGATCTCTAAAGGCTGGAAGGATAGTTCTCTCTCTTCTGTCTCCCAGTGTGATGCTAGCCATTGTGGGTATCTGTTAAAATTGGCCATGACTAAATTGGATAGACATTTGTAAAAACTGAAACAAAATGTAAAATGAATTAAACAAAACCACAGATTCTTAAAAGACAGATCATTAACAACATTTAGTTGAATTTACTATTATTTCATTAGCAATTGTGCTTGTTGGGTCAATACGGGCTTGTCAGATGTAAATAATGTGCTACACAGTTAATAGTGCATTGATTCAATCACATGCTTACCTTGCACACTCAGGTAGACGCGAGCAGACGACACTCCACCCTCGTTGGCAGCGATGCAGCTGTACCACCCAGCGTCATCCGGGGTAACGCGCAGGATCTCCAGGGAAAGGTTGGTAGTGAGCCGGGTGCGCAGGTCCGGCCGAACATCCACACCGCCACGCTGCCAAGTCAGGTTAAAGCGCACCGTGCTGGCCACCACACAGGTGAGCAAGGCCACGGAGCCAGGAGACGCCGTGATGTTAAACGGCACAGTGATGGCCGGAGGAGGCTCTGCACGTGCACACCCATGTACACACACACACATCAAACACAGAGAAACATGCAAACATGTTCAGAAATTGTGCTTTAAAAATTGTGCTCTAAAAGTCTTTAGAGGACGCACACTAATGTTCACACTAACGTGTCCACACTTTTGCACTAAACAACATAGTGTATATAGTAGAGGTGTGAACCTTCACAGGCCTCATGATTCGATTACGATTATCATGTTAACACTTCGAGTCAATATCTCGATGCATCACAATGCATCTCATCAATTTTATACATTACTTCACATTTTTATGTTTTCAAATACAAGCAGTGAGATGTAAGCTCCCGTTTTTATTA
>JBBPCY010003099.1:0-16183 GCA_037974405.1 Brachyalestes nurse
GTGTGTCTTAACCAACAAAAACATTCCTCTGAAACTGGTCAGGTTCAGGGACTGGACTGGAAATGGGAGTCTTTGAAGGTCCTTCAGGAAGCCTGGAGAACTGCTCCTCAAGACCACATTAAAATACAACGTCTTGGAAGTAAAACATGAAGAAATGAGAGGGGGCTCAAGACTAATCAGCCAAGACATGTTTGGAGTCTGAAGTTTGCTTCTTTAGCTTTACTCATGTACCTCACCCTTCAAAAAAGAATCCAGCAGGCCAAACTACACTTCTGTGCATTTGTACTTGTGAACAAGTGATATGACCGATTGGTCTTATAAGTTACACATCACCAGGTTGTAGTAACATAAATCCAGTCATCCATCCATTATCTGAACCACTTAAGGTTAACCAGAGACATGGGGGTGCTGGAGCCCATCCAAGTGGTCCATCCTGGACAGGTCACCAGTCCATTGCAGGGCGGAGACACACACACAAACACACACTCACACCTAGGGGCACTTTAGCACTTCCAAATTACCTGACCTACATGTCAATGGACTCCATGCCACACAGACACACTGAGAACATGCAAACTCCACACAAAAAGGAACCTTACCCACCCACCCCCCAGGAAATAAACCCACAAGCCACTTTCCTTGATTGGATCCAATTTGTGGTCAAGTGACCACAATAGGAACTGTGAGATGGAAATTCATGTGTTTTTTCCCCATTGTGCATGAATATTACATCATTTTCCCACGTTCCCAGCATAGCATCAGCGGCATCTGACCTTCTATTTCACCTTCTCCCCTGATCCAGAACAGCTGAGGGCTGATCGGAGCTGATCTCTGCAGGGAAAGTTTGTGCTGCAAGTCCGTTTATTTGTTACTGATGTGATTCATGGCACATGTGGAGCATTCACATACACATGATGATGATGTGAGCTGGGAACAGGTCCTGATGTCCAAATGTTCACTGTGTACTTTGTATGTGGCTGAAATGACAATAAACCTTCTTGACTAGACTTGCCTTTAAATTATTAATGATCAAATTGTTATTGCAACTATTGCTTTGTTAAAGAATTACCTTGCCTCATTTTGAACACTGCATTGTTGAGTGACATATTTCTGTCAGCAGAAGGTGCCGGTAATGCCAGCAGCTATTAACATCAGAAGATGATGATGAACGTTTTGTTTAATGCATGAATGGGTCTCTCATTTTCTCTTGTGTGTGTGTGTGTGTGTGTGGCAGGTTCTGAAAGTGAGCTCTTTTGCCCCGCCCAAACCCTTTTTGGCATTTAACGACAGTGTGATCGTGGCTACATCCATCACAAAAATGACAGATTCAAAACAACCTGTTTTGCAGATCAATATGGACTGGGGAGTGAAAAGCACTCATTAGTGAAAGGAAAATGCATTTTTACTCTTTAAAGGTGCGTTTATGTCCGCTGTGTTAACCGAATACATAACATGTCCATCGTTCTTACTGTTACAGTGTGTCTGCCCATCCCTTGCTAGAAATATGAAACCTAAAAAGAGTGTATTGAGGACTTACGTTGCAGAAGATTCTCCAGATGCTGCACAAACTCCTGATACTGTGAGGGGTCCGACTTGTTGTACACTATTTCCATTGCCTTTGGTCTGATAACCAAGCCTGAAACATAATGTTAACACATGATAACGTGTTATGATTTCATTATGCTCATACATTCAACTGACTTAGCAAAAATGAGCAGACAAAATTCATTTGTGTCTTCTTTTATTTTTGCTACTGTTGTTGGACAATTTTAAAGAATGCAAAAATCCATTCAAAACACAAACCTATCATCATATTAGAGCGGTCAGGATTACTTCGTTAAACCTTTGCTTTCAGTATCTGGTGGAACTCCCTTGTGCAGAAGTAACTGCAACCAAATGCCTTGGAGGAATTTTAGCCCATTTCTCTGTAAAGAACAGCTTCAACTCTGGGGTGTTGGTGGGTTTCCTCACATGAACTGATCGCTTCCGGTCCTTCCACAACATTAAACTTGGGGTAATGTCAGGACTTTGACTCATCCATTCCAGAATATTTACCTTATTCTTCTTTAACCATTCTTTCATAGAACATGTTTTGCTGTTGTCTTGCTGCATGACAAGCTTTAGATCGTGGACTGTTGTACTAACGTTTTCCTTTAGAATTGGCTGGTATAATTATAATTCATTGTTCCATCAATGATAGCAAGCTCATGCTGGCGTAGCAAAACAGACCCAAACCATGATACTACCACCACCATGTTTCACAGATGGGACACGGTTCTTATGCTGGAATGCAGTGTTTTCTTTACTCCAAACAGCTTCTTATTTAAAGCAAAAAGTTCATGATAGATTCTTACAAAGGGTTTTTGGCTTGTCCATGTAATTGCTAGCAAACAGGTAGCGATTTTCTTTTTGGGAAGCAGTGGCTTTGTCCTTGTAACCCTGCCAAGCATGCCATTGGTTTACAGCGTTCTCCTGGTGGTGGACTCATGAACACGAACACTAGCCAATGAGAGAGAACTCATTGGTTGCTTAGAAGTTACACTGGGTTCCTTTGTGACCTTGCAGACAGCTCTTGGAATGATCTTTGGTGGAGTTGGACAGAGATGGTCTTTGGAGATGATTTTGTAACCTTTCTGGTATGACGAGCATCAACAACCTTTTCTAAGATCCTCAGAAATCTCCTTTGTGCCATGATACACTTCCACTAACTGTGTTGTATAGAGCAGACATGGATCTCTGTTCTTTACATAAAACTGCCCTCATATACCTGACTGTTATCCCATTGACTGCAAACACCTGACTGGTTAACCTCAAATTAACTTCTAATTATATTCGAATTAAAGGTTCACATACTTTAGCCCCTATTAGTTATATAATACTGGACAAAAATAAATGACCACATATTGTTGTCTTCTTTTTTACTTAATCTACTTTCAGTTTTATCACACAGAACTGTATATATAACATTCTAAATGTGTTGTGATACACAATAAATAAGAAATTTTCACCATTCTGTGAAGCTTGCAACAGCAGCTAGAAAACTGCATATTTGTGGGCAGAGTACAGATATGTCATCTGTAAAAAGAAAAAACATTCGCTGCATTCCAAAACCCAGGTTGCTGCCAAGAAAGGCGGGTCTTGAGTATCACAGGTAAGTAGATACAGATATACCTGTAGCACATTTGAAAATCTTCAGAATTAAGGCAGCGTTTCTTCGCTGTATTCAAAGGAATCTTCTGATTAGAATGGCATTCAATGATGTAGTGGTCTAAAAAGGCAACCCACCACAGCCTAGCTTTTATAACCCATTCTATTATATTGAGAATAAAATTACAATGGAATGGGTGTGACTGACCGATTCATTAACTCATATTAACTCATTAACACCTGTTAAACATCAAATGACATTGATTTTATTTGATGTTTATGTGTGACAACTGCTTTTGTCACTCTGTTAGTGTACGAAGCCCTTTTAGTTCACTGGCGGATAGACTTTCTCGAGGAAAAATCATTATTATTTTAAGCAACTATTACATTCAGCTGTACTGGTCGAAATATATGTCTGATTATCACACCAATGTGTGTCCATCAATGCGTAACAAATGTGTCATCTGTGCCTGATGTGTTCAATGTCCCTGCTGGGACTCACCTGGGGAGGGGACGCGGTCGTTATATTTAGGGACATCGTCATCCAGAGTCTGGAGCAACGCCCACATGGTGAGACTGAACATTCCAGCCAAGAAGCCATAGAAGACCAAATAAAAGAGGAGGATGAGGCCTTAAAAGATAAAAAAAAAAACACAGTCATGGTTTTAGAACGTATTTGACACCATAATTTAACTTTAAAGTGACAGTCTGCGGAAAAAAAAGGAATTTCCAGACTTCCTTGCCCAATTATCCCAATTCTGTCCATCAGATATGTTTTTTGTTGATAGGCTTGCTTCCTTAGTTTTGTGCTGGAGCTATGAAGCAAACGTAGCTGACAAGTAATATAATTGTACACTAACAGCATGCCTAAATCATCAGATACTTAAACTGCGTTGAGCTCTTATCTTTGATAGATAATCAGTGTGGTTTCAGACACTGTGCAATATACTGTTCTCAATAAACATGGATAAATCTCTTGTTCCTGATCCTACTTTTAGCGGTATGTCCTTGTTTTGACCACTCTTACGGATAAGGGATGCACTGATCATATTAACATGTCCAGTTCCAATTTCTTTACATCCAAATTGGCCAATGATTGATTTCTGTTATGCATTTTTCAACCCAAACCTTTTATTCTAAGACTAAGACCCAATACATAATGCAATTTGCTTTTTCATGACTTAGTTTTCATGAACAAATCAGCTGATTTTCAGTCAAATAAGGTATTACATCAAAAGTCAGAGGTGACTGGCGGTTTAGTTCAATGAGTCATGCATAATTATTCTACAACATTTTGACACAAATGTAGGAGTAGTGTTTAAACAGTGTAAGTGCACTTATCTACCTCACATTTAACACCTCACAAGATCTGCCACATTTAAAATAATGAATTGTCCAATCATTTTCCGCATGATTGGAGCACAAATCTACAATTTTGATCCCAGTATCAAAGAAATAACATTTTTACCAAAGTATGGTTTGTAGCTTTAATATTAGTATAAATCAAGGTGTGAAATAAAATGAAACAAAATGAAAACTCGTGTTTTTCCAAGAAATGCCAAAGAAGAACCATTTTTGTTCCCTAAAGAATGGTGTAGTGGATAATTTGATACAGAGTATATAAATGAGACGTGTGTGTGTGTGTGTGTGTGTGTGTGTAAACCTTTCTAAAGTTTAAAGAATCACAGTATTTATTAATACTGAAATAAAGGAAGTCTATTGACTGGCTGAAAAATAGACCTAAAGCTTAAGGCCTGTGCTACTAAAACAGGTTCCAAAATGAATCAGAATTAATTCTAATAAACTACATCCTAATTATAAAGCAAACAAAACCCCAGCTCTAGACACCCCTTTCATCAACACCGATTGTTAAAATAATTAATGAATACAGATTACAGTTTCCATACAGAGGTTTAGTGAGGCATTACTGCTGTGATTGATGTTTACTGTATTCACCATTAGGCCCAACTACTATAAAAATCTTGTCATCAAATAAATGCAGTTTTTAAGGAGATGCAAATTTCGCAACCTATTAAAATAATAAAATTGGACGATCTACTATGACTTAACAGACTCCTGTACTCCTGTATGTTGAACAATGGTTTAGTGACTTACAAGATAAGATGCTAATGACAGCAGCTTTAATATTCTCTGATTTTATCGAGCAGTCAATATATCGATAGGGTGGGCCGTAATGAATATCGCATAGTTATAGGTCAATACGGCCAAAGGAAATTTGCATTACTCCATTTTAGTCTATTATAATGTAAAACAAGTCTGCTTTGACCTTGAAGGCCTACAGTAAGAGCTTTGCATGAAAATGTCACACACACACAGCCAGCCATTCGCGGTAAATGGGAGCATTTTACCCAAATGCCACTTTCTATTTACATCTCAAAACACATTTTCACACCAATGCAGCGCCAATTAAGTGCTAATAAGAAAGAACAAGCTTTGCCAGATATGATATGTCTCTGAAGACCCTCATGCAGCCGTGCTAGCTGGGCTAACCAGAGATTGCGGAAAATACCCAACCCCACTGACAGCCTCCACTGATGGGTGAAATGTCTTTGTCACTCATGGATGTCATTTCTGAGAAAGGTGAGGGTTCAGAGAAGATCCTTATGAAGCCTCTTCAAGCCACAGAGGTAAAAATGAATTTTAATTAATTAAGAGAGGGCAACACCCAAATGTGACAAATATGTGCACCCTAATTAGCATTTTGAGAAGCGAAACAGGGTTTTAGAGTCATAAATGCCATTCAGAGATTCAATAATGAGGCTTCTTATTCTTGTTGGAATTTTCCATTCCACCTTAAATGGCTCTGCAGCTCCATTCAGGCGCCTCATTTAAGGTGGAAAGGAAAATTCCAATAAGGTTCAATGAAAAAAAAGCTTATTCTCGTGATTTTATACTTTATTTGAAACAGTATTTACAACACTACAGTGGAAGACAGCTCTTTATACTAAGATTTATTAAGATTTCTATGATAGACCTTTGAATAGCATGAGGCCATTCATTTGACCACCATAGTCCTTTGACAGCATATGAGCAACCATGGATGCTTATAAGAAATGAATGGTATTGTGCTATTAAGATGATTTATGACCTCTAAATGATTTTCTTTGCATGCAAATAGGGTTTTCTCCGTCTTACCCCAGCTACTGGCAGTGCGACCGATAAACTCCCCTGTTCTTGGGTTGTAGATGGCATGTTTCCAGCTGGATTCGGCTTCAGCTTTCTCCTCTCCTGGCTTTTCCTCTTTTTTGGACATGGTTTGGTCTTAAGGGTGGTGTGTGGCTCGGCTTTTTGTGGTCAGGATAGACTGTGCAGGGAGGCGATGGTGTGCAGAGAGTGAGCCTGAGGCTTTAAAGAGCTGCTCATCAGCATCCCAGCAAAAGAATCCCTTCTGAACGAATCATCGAATCACTCGGCTCAAAAGATTCACTCCTGCCTCTCGTCACTGATTAGCTATTTCCTCACTTTTCCACCCCATACGGACATCCCACAAAAGCAGCTCTAGCAGCTAAAGTTTCGCAAAAGATGCATATACATACAATGTAAGAAACTGAAAAGGATTCACTGATTCGGTTTAATGAATCGTTTCCGTGCCTTAAACCCAACGCAGCAGCAGCGAGTCCAAGATTCGGATTGTTTGTAGTTTAGATTCGAATCAGTTGAGGCGTCGATGACGTTATTCAGTCCCCAGCCAATCAGAACGCGGGGGGAAGGGGACAATATTTAACCCCCAGATTCATGTTCAGTGATCCGTATTAAGATGAAGTCCCTCACACACATTGACTGCAACATGCGCTATATGGACATAAGTATTGGGACGCCTAACCATTACACCAACTTTAATGACATTGCATTTAAATCCAGACTTTAGTATGGAGTTGCCCCCCCCAGCTATAACGACTTCCAATCTTCTTGGAAGGCTCTCCACAAGAGTTTGGAGTTTCTGTGGGAATTTAATTCATTCTGTAGAGCATTTATGAGTTTAGGCACTGATGTTGGATGGGAAGGCCTGGCTCACAATCTCCGTTCCAGTTCATCCCAAAGGTGTTGGACGGGGTTGGGGTCAGGGCTCTGCACGGACCAATCAAGTTCTTCCACACCGAACTCATCCAGCCATGTCTTTATGAAGCTTGCTTTGTGCACTCGGACACAGAAAAGCTTCTTCCCCAAACTGTGACAAAGATGGAAGCATGTCGTTGTCCAAAAGTGTGTTGGTCTGCTGAAGCATTAAGATTGTCCTTCACTGGAAGTAAGGGGCCTAGCCAAAACCCTGAAAAACAGGTGTGTCCCAATACTTTTGTCCATATTGTGTATCATGATGTGACTCTAAACCAATGATAATAAAGAAAATAAAGGCAATAAGATACAAAAGGTTATAATTTTATAACCCGATATTATAACGCTTGTATTTTATGGTCTATATAACGGCTTGAAATAGGTGCAACACTTCCACAAGATAAATCACTGACTTCAGAACAATGCAGCGTGTGCTGTTTTCTAAGATGGATCTCTGTACTGGAAACTGGCTGTCCTCTGGGATTTAGACTGCTAGTTGCTAGGAGAGATTTAGGTAGTCTACCCACCCCCATCACAGTCCTCCACACACAACACGTTCTCCTACTGGCAACGCTGGGAAATCCTTGGTGACGTAAGCAGCTCCAATAGTAAATGGGTTGAGCCTGAAAACACTGCCAAATTACAGGACACACAGTGAGTGAGTACTGGCCTGAGTCCATGTGTTGAGTGATGCATGGATGCACACCTAATTAAATCCTAAATATTTTGTTGCAGTGTACACAACCCGTAACAGCCCCGGGCCCAGTTTCCCAAAAGCATACGATCACCTCGACTAGTAGGGTCTATCGCGTGCTGCTTGCTGTATCATTTAAGAATCATCTTTGTGTTCCCTGCATGTTTACATATCCCAAAATCAATCACAGCATTAGAAATAAAAGACAGTAAAACTGCAGCAGCTGCGTTGACTGAAGTGAAAAGACATTAACAGAAAATCTGCACGAAAGAAACATAAACAACTCATTCTCCAAATGCGTAATTATCATTATTTTGCTAGGAAGAATAAAGCATAAAATGTGGTGTGGTGTTCTTTTTTTAGTTCTGAAAGTCCTCAGCCGATTTTCAAGGTTTATTTTCAAAGATGTTTTGTATGGTTGTGTTGTTGCAGTGTTCAACCTCATTTCTTCTTCAGTTTCTTCGCTGACTGAAGGGCATTCATTTCTAGGCTTTGTTGATATTTAGTAGAATCCTTTCTCCCCCCAGTATCTTAATTTCCTCTTCCACTGACTGCCACACAACCCCAAAGCATAATAGATCCACCCCCATTCTCAACAGTTGACGAGGTGTCTGCGTTTCACATATTGATTTTAAAGTGCCTCTGGTTTATCTGTGTTGCAGACTTCAGACAAAGATATTTATGATGAGATCACAGGGAAGGTTGTCTTTCAGTGACTCTTCCATGTAGGTATTGATGTTTCTGTAGCAGCACTGCACTGTACGTCATTACTCCTATGCCAGCTAAATATTGATGCTGGGCCTTTGCAGTGATGTGGGGGTTTTGCTTTACATGTCTGACCAGTTTACGATCAGATTTTAAAAGATTTTTCATGGCCTTCAAGATCTTCACCTTAATAGATCTCCTCAACTTCTGTTTTCATTCTGTCTTCAATTTTTCATATTTTATAGTCTCATTTTGCCTTGTAGGAGTCTGAGTTCAGTTTGAGATCTTCAGTCCACTGCTTGAGGTTTTTAAAGGGTCACGTCGTCAGTTATGCTTCTGGAATTGTCCACAGCTGATCTGGATTAAGGCCTAATGAGTCTCATAAACTCTGAAACAAAAATAACACTGAAGGATTATCTGAACAAACTTTTGCACATCACAATTTATTTTTGTATCATCGATAGGTTCAATTCAACATACAAATGGTAATTGTGCATTAAAAATGTGTCATGTTTAACTTTGTTAACATTTCAGTCAGAAAATCAACCAATCATATCATTTGAAAGGGAAGCCGAAATTTTTGCATACAACGGGAAAGAGATTTTGCAGATTATCCTGATTTCCGATTCTGAATAAGCTGTTTTTCCTGTATTTAATCCAAATTTAAGTCTACAAGCACATTATCCAACAAACTGACAAACACATTCATGGCTTCTCCGGATTGCGCTCCCTTGGATTGCTTTATTCTAATTTACTCTGATTTGGGTGCATATATGAACGCTTTGTTTTAAATAGTTGGATTATTAAAGGATTAGGCGGCTGCATGAAATCACCACCAGTCAGACTTTTCTATTGCGATTATAAGTGTATATTAAGGCTTTTTATTCTGATTGGCCTGTTAGTCTGATTAATGAAGGATTGTTACTATGCGTGCAGCTAGTGTTTCACACTCATACAAAAAGAAAATGGAGGAAAATGCTGCTGCAGCCCCCACTGCTTTCACATCGCAGCTAATTCCTGAACACTGGAGCTTTAATGAGGCAGCGCTGTTAATTAGAGACAGAACCTCTGTGAACTCAGCTCAGAATTACACAACACCACACGCAGAGAGAGAGAGAGAGAGAGATGGGGGAGAGAAAGAGAGAGAGAAGTTAGAACAGAGAGAGAGAGATGGATAATGAGAAAAAGGAAGGGAGAGAGAGAGCGAGAGAAAGAGGGGGGGGGAGTAGGAGGAAGGCAAAAGATGTAGGAAGAGAGAGAAAGGGAGAGAGAGGAAGCATGAGAGAAAGAAAAAAGCAAAAAAGGAGAGAAAAGGAAAGAAATAGAAAGGATAGAGGGATGGAGAGTGAGAGAAAAGAAGAGAGAAGACAGAGTAATGGGGAAAGAGAGAGAGGGAGGAAAGGGGAAATGATCAGAGGTGTGAAAATGAGAAAGATGTACAGAGTGATAGAGAGAGGGGGGAGAGAGAGAGAGGCAGAGGAGATAGAGAGAGAGTGTGTGAGAGAGAGAGACAGAGACAAAGAGAAAGAGAGAAGGAGAGAGAGAAGGAGAGAGAGAGAGAGAAGGAGAGAGAGAGAGTGAGAGATAGAGACAGAAAGAGACAGAGAGAGAGAGAGAGAGAGAGTGAGAGATAGAGACAGAAAGAGACAGAGAGAGAGAGAGAGAGAGAAGGTTAGCAGTGCTCTCTGTTGGAGCTGTCAGGTTAAATTTGTCGACATTCGGCACGAAGCAGGATTTTAACCTGCTCTGGAACATGCACGCACAGGCACACAAACAGTGAACACGAAAACACGAAAGCAGAGAAAAGAGAGAGAGGGAAAAAGGGAAGACGCATGTGTTTTACACTGCAGACCCATTCTTCTCTTTCATCTTCTCCCACATGTTCTGTGATCTCGTCGCCGTGCCCTACAAGAGGGATAAAAATAGCCCACGACGTTCAGCCAATGAACTCATTCATACATTCATGAAGGGCAGACACTGATACAGAGCCGCATGTGTTCGAATAAAGCAATATTTCCCTTCATCAGCAGATGATATGCAAATATATGCATGCATGTATAATGAATAATTAACACACTGGCACAAAAGCATAACATTCGACTGCGCGGTGGAAAAATACTTTCGGCCATGCAAAGAAATGCATGTACTTCTGTTTACACATCTGAAATATTCAGTACAGTGGCCTGAATGTGCATTTCAGTCTGGACTGAAACAGTTATGCTGCAAAAAAATGAGATTTTACATTACAAGAAGAAATATAAAAGACAATGCTCATACAAAAATACATAATGATTTCACCTACATATTATATTTCTTTAGTACTGTGTTGTATAAATCTATGATAATTGTATAGTACCCAATGGTAAACTACAGTAATATATGTATTTTCTATATGTCTTATTTAGTCTGATTTTACAGGGGTCTCTTCCAAGGCTTCAGAGTCTCAAACCCTATGCAAAAGCAATCCAGTGTTCTTCTGAGGGTGGTTCCTTTATGGCCACTATCTAGACATCTGTGTATCTATACAGGAATATCTCCTTCTGGAGGGCTAGTCCATCTTCTTTTCAGTTTATCAAATTAGACAGTCCATTTAGCTAGTTAGACTCGCTAGACTGAGGTCCAGGTGGGCCGTGTTTCTAAACAGCAATCTTTCTAAAGGCCATTCCAACCAGAAAGATCTTTCGAATACTGCCGAACAGTCCAGTCAACATTTTCTCAGTTTTCGAGTACCAGCATATACTTCATGGTTCTTTGTCACCCATAATGCACAGTTAAAAGTGTGGATTAACAATCACAGTCTAGCCAATCATAGTCTGACCAATTGACAGCTAACCAGTCAAAGACTAACCATAAATCCAATGATAAAATTTCCAATCACAGACAAACCAGTCACAGACAAACCAATTAGAGGCTAATCAATCAGACTGCCCAGTTGCAGGGTAGCCAGTCCTTACACAAACCAATCATACATACAAAACTCTGTAACCCTGTGGATTTCTTTCCCAATGATAACCTTCCCAGGAAAGAAAAACAGGTCCTTAGGAATCTTTAGGTCCTTCATTCATCCTCAGCCTCTTGTGCATTTCCCCAATTTAGCAGGCTAGTTCAGCTAGCTACTCTGGCTGGCAAAGTGTAAAACATTCTGGGTAGAAATGTACATTTATCAGACGCTTTTATCCAAAGCGACGTCCATTCCCTAACTACAGGGGGCAGTCTCCCTGGAGCAACTTGTGGTTAAGGGTCTTACTCCAGAAACCAGTGGTGGTGTGGTAAAGATTTGAACCCATGACCTCTTGGTCCAGCTGCAAGTATCCTACCCACTAGACCACCACCACCCTAAACTGACATATTTGATTTTATGCTTTTAATTTTTTCAAAGACACAAACAAATGTATTTTTTATGACATGGCCAATTCTTATGGAGTCTCAAAGCCAGGGCAACACTGGCACATGTACAGAAGTACAGAAATGCACATTAACATTATCCTTGTAACTGGAAATTTAAACTGAATAAAATAAAGGACACTAACAGCACTGCAGGGCATAGGGAGAGGGAGGGAGAGAGAGGGAGAGAGAGAGTAAATGATGCGCTGTGTTGTCTGCTTGAGTAATTGGCAACAGCATCATTACTGGCTTTGTGTGTGTGTGTGTGTGAGTGTGTGTCTGAGTGAATGGGCAAAGCTCATTCATCTCCAGTGCTTCATGTGGAAAAGGTTTTGAATGTGAGGCCAGTTAGGCCACGTTAGTCGCACATAGTGGCACATTCACATTACCATGGTGACATAATCCATTATTATTAATATACGTATTTATTATTTACACTGGAAATATTCCACCCAACTCATCTCCTAACATAAGCAACATGCAATATAGTGTAGCGTTATATTGTACAAATCACCATTCATATACAATTTACACCAATAACAATAAAACCATCTGCCTAATATTGTATAGGTCCCTGTTGCCACCAAGACAGCTTTGACCCATCACAGCATGGACTCTACAAGACCTCTGATGGTGTTCTGCAGCATCTGACACCAAGACGTTAGCAGCAGATCCTATAAGTCCAGTAAGTCTTAATGGGTCTGATTAGTTTGTCCAAAACATTGGATTGAGATCTGAGGAATTTGAAGGGTAAGTCAACACCTTAAACTCTTTGTCCTGTTATTCTTGTTATATACATGAGGTTTGAACCAAAAAATGTAAAAGAAAATGTGATTCATGAGAGGAGGGGAGCTTTTTTCCATTGCTCCAGTTTAATACTCATATGACAACTGTAGGCGCTTTCAGGTGTTTACAGGGGTTAGTATGGACACTCTGACCAGGTTGCAGCTATGTAGATAAGATAAGATAAGATAAACCTTAAGTAGTCCCACAAGTGGGAAAATTGCGTTGTCATGGCAGAAAGTGGACAGAATAAAGGTAAGAGCAGTGAAAATGAATAAACAATAGAACAAAATAAAAACTATACCGACATTACAGTATAAAATGTTTACTATACAGTCTAGAAGTTAAAATATAGACGTATGTAATGGAAAATATAAATGTATTTATATGTCTACGTATACAGTAATCCCTCACTTTTGGCGGGGGTTACGTTCCAAGAGCACCCGCATATAGTGGAAAAACCGCGTTGTGTTTTGGTTAAAAAAAAGCCTAAAAATGCCTATTTTTATTGTGTAAACCCTAAATATGCCCCCAAATATGCTACAAGAACACTTTAATTTAATTGTAAACTCAGTTTAATGCATTACCCTTAAAGAAAATGTAAAGGTAAACCCGTATTCGCCTCTTTTCAAGGTAAACCCGTCTTTTAATATGCATCTCGGAAGTTTGCGTGACACTCGGGTTTTCGGAGAATAAAACCTGATCTAAAAATACAAACGAGAGCTCGTTGGAAAGGTCTCCAGCATATCTACCGAACTATGGAGTGTGATGTGTCTGTGTGTCCCCCCAACCCCCGAGATATGCAACTGGGAATGTCGAGGGACAAAAGTATTGGGACACCGCGGCGAGGTGAACGGGTCCCCTTGTGTGAAAACATTCAGAAAAAAATATATATATTGCCACAAAAAAAGCAAAACAGCCGGAGGATATTTGCAGTTATTGTGGGGATTTCCGCTTAAAACTATGAGTTCTGTTCTTAAAAAAAATCTGCATGCGACTGAATCCGCGACTCCTGTTCTGCGGAAAACTGGGCGATTACTGTACTTAGATAAGTATATGTATGTATGTACATAATGAGTATATGCATGTGTACAGAGTGGTTATAAAAATATATGTAAAAACACAGTTAATATATACAGCAGTTGACCAAAACTATAATAATGCACTAGAAAAATTGCACATTATGAATTGCAGGTATAAATTGTACATTTTACCCAGTAATAATATTCCACCCCAAAAATTGCACGTTGCATCAGAAAAATTGCACTCAAGTAATATTGCACGTAAGAGAAACTACCATGGTGTATTGGATGTGTGTGTTTGATCATCTGCAAGGTCTTTGTTGTAGCCCCATAAGCAGCAAGCTGTGATCCACTGTGTGTTCTGACAAATGCCAGAATGTCAATCAGAACCAGGTTGAACATTTTCATCCTTTTGCGAAGTCAAAAGAGCCGTCACTGAGAGGCTCCTCATGACTCCAAAGCATACCACCTCATCTGGCAAACATGGTGGAGGCAGTGTTATGGTGTGGACATGTATGGCAGCAGAACGGGTTCCCTCATATTTACTGATCATGTGACCCATGATGAAAGCAACAGGATGAATTCTGAAGTGTATAGGGCCATACCATTCACTCACATTTAGCCAAATGCTTCAAAACCCATTAGACAGGGCTTCAGTGTGCAGATGGACAATGACCCGAAGCATATTGCTAAGACAACTCAAGTTTTTTTAAGCCAAAGGACTGAAATGCTCCGCAGTGGCCTAGTCAGTCACTTGACCTCAATCAAGTCATTCCTTACTGAAGGCAAAATCGAAGGTGAAATTAATAGGTATATAAAATATGGGGTACATTGTAGTAAACATATTTCCATATGTTGCAAATTCCACACTTTTCTAAGTTTGATCAGTAAATGTTAGAAGAAGCTTTTCATTCCAATACTCTTGGTGAAATATGAAAAACACAGTGAAACTGTTAAAAGGTCGAGCAGAATCGCTCTCAGAGTGATGCTGACGAGAAAGATGAACGGCTTCGTGTTTTTCAGGCAAACGGATGAAAGCAGTGAACAGTGTGTTAATGAATTTGTCACGTCTTGGTGTGCACACACTGCAGATGGTGTGTGTGTGTGTATGTGTGTGTGAGCGCTGTGTTATGTAAAGCCATCAGCTCAGACATGAACCCTTCAGCACAAAGTGACCTGTCACATACTGCCCCCTTCTGGCTAGTAGTGGAACAGCAAAGAGAAACATTATGGAAAGCTTAGTGCTGGAATTAAACTTTAAATATCACTTTACACATCCCAACTTTACACTATTTATTACTTTATTTCCTAGTACCCCCTGGCTACACTCACTGGGCATTTTACATTTATGTTTTACATTTACGGCATTTAGCTGACCCTCTTATCCAGAGCATTCATGCATCAGTGCTCAAGTAATATGGGTGCCCAATCTGTGGCCTATTTGTTTATCATTTGTTCCTTTCCATCAATTATAGTTATTAATGGAAAGCCTTCCACTATAGGACCCCCTCTGACCATCATTTGGATAGTGGATCATTCTCAGCACAGCACTGACACTAGAGCGTGGGGTGCTGGTACAAGTGAATCAGGCATTACAGTGTTTTTACTCGACTTTTTATATCATATTGTTCTTGTCTATGTGTCTCTGTGTATCTGAGCAGTTGTCATACAAGCAATATTCTCCAAGATCAATAAAGCTTCAGATAGGACAAAAGGACAAAAGACACTTCTATGATTCTAATTTCTGCTAGAGCACCTGTGGGATTCTAGTCATATGTTAAATCTAACGGCATTGTTTTCTGGCAGTTCTATATTAAACATGCACATTAAACATTCCATGTTTTATTTGTCACAGACATTTGAACATACACTTCCAGTCAAAAGTTTGGACACACTTTCTCATTCTATCAGGTTTCTCGTTTGTGCAGCCACAAGAGGTCGCTCTTGGTTTAATTTGGGATTTTTGCGTTTTGCGCTTATTTTGATATCCTGAGTACACCGGGTTTGAGTTTAGTCTTATTGTGTTTCAACTGCCGGTGTACTCAGCAAGTGTAACAATATATCGTGGTACAATATATCGCAATGCAAAAATGTCACAATATGTATCGTAGAGTGTTGGTGATACATTTACGATATGACGGCAGTTTAACCCTTTAAGCGCCAGGTATTGGATTTTGGACTGGATTTTGACATCAATATTTTAAAAGCTGTGGCTTAAAAGGGGTTAAAGATAGAGACTTACTGTAAATTAGAAAAAATGTTGGGCATGACCCAAAGTTTATGTGGATTATAAATAATTTGCATATTATGACATCATTATGACGTTTATACATCAACAGGCTCATCAAAGCATTTGATCCAGTCCTGATACACT
>JBBPCY010003125.1:0-16178 GCA_037974405.1 Brachyalestes nurse
GAAGTAACTAGTAATCTAACTAGTAATGTAACTAATTACTTTTGAAATAAAGTAATCACATTAGTAATTTGATTACTCTTTAAAGGAGTAATCAGTAATCAGTAGTTTAATTACATTTTTAAAGTAACTTGCCCAACACTGTTCCTCAGGCATAGATTTTTTCATTTTGAGCGCCAAAAACTGAAACCCAAAGTGGCAAGGACCAACGAGGTTTCTGGGTAGGCTCAGGAAAAGGACATTTTAAGTATGAAGAGAGTGCTTTTGCCTTTAAAACGTGGTCTGCACGATGCAAACAGAGTTTCAGTGTCCAGACAGATTATTGTGACATCCTAATGGTAATCTGCTTTTTATCTTCAGAGATGGGACAAAACTAAACTCCAAAGATTTATCATTTATTTTGGCTAATGCCTCATAGAACACCTCATGGAATATTAATAATATCAGAACATATTACATGAAGAATAACCCTGTCTGGTGCAGAGATGCTGTCATCTGTTTCATTCCTCTGAATGTATTTGTAATATCTTGCCACATTTTAGTGGTTATAGGAATCTGGATGTTTATTTACTTAAAACAAAAAGTACGTTTTGATCTCCAAATAGCAATGGTTGTCACCATAAATCTCAGCATGTATGGAAGTGTTAAATCGCCTCTCATTTCCAAGGTACATTTTCAACCTCTTGCACTTAGCAAGCTTTTCCCCACCTCTCTCCTCTTTCTCATATCCACTAGTCTAGGAGGAAACAATCAGCTGCATTCCAGAGACCCCCGGAATAACAAAACTCAGTGCCTGACCCCAAACCTCAACCATGCAGAACTCTTCACAAGACTTCAAACTGTAACATGCGGTGCATGTTACGTCATTGCTAGAAATGCCATCATTTCGATTATATCCCAGTCTAAAGTTTGAGCTAAGGAAGACAAAAGAAAAACAGGAAGCCCACACCACCATCATGCCATCAGTGGAAAACAACTCCCTAGCAAAGACAAGAGTAGCACAGAGAGGTGCTCTGAGGTGGAAAAACATGAGATGTTGTTTGGATCTCCTAGCATAGCATAAAAAGTGACAAGAGACAAGAACTCCCATGAACACTAACTTTGAGAACTAAAATGAACAAGAAGAAAAAGTAAAAATGGTGGAAACATTATTTGACCACTCTGATTACACACTTTATTTACCCGGCCAACACGGAGTGTGAGGCTGGCTGGGTGACTATTATCTTTGTGCTATGATTTGCTAATAAAACTTGCATTTATATGCCCCACATTGAGATCCAAGTGAATTAGATAACAAAGAAAGCATGGCTCATTGGAAAATGTGACTTGCTTTGTAGTAAACCATGTGGAGAGAGCCATTCTTCTTGTATGTTTCAGCTTTATGACATTTCTTTCTAAAATGACTTGGAGACGTACAGGTGAATGGAAGGGGCTTGCACAGACAGATCTTTGGGTGATAGTGCTGCTTTTCTCCAGAACTCATGCTGCATCATTGTGGTGTGAGGCCTTCGTCAAACCCCCAAATCTTAAGCAACTACCTGCTACACTACAAAGGCTTGGGAAGATGCCTGTAAGTTTTCCAGCTCCACTCACCCATAGTGGTCACTGGTCTGGCATAAGACATATAAAAAGGAATCACTGAGAAGATTTCTTGAATCAGGGATTTTCAGTTGATAATACTGACCTTGTCTTGGACTCCTTCAAGGTCAGTGCATTTATCAACAGAGTTCCTTGGGAGCCATCTGATTACCAAGGCAAACTGTTCCAGCATGCAGATGATTAAAAATAACCTTTTAATTCATGCTGAGGCTACAGGTCTCCAAGTCCAAATGATCCTAATATAATTCACCTGATTCTACTGTGCATCCCCATGGAAATGTGCACATTTTATGTCAAACACATGGCTATGTTTATAAAACATTAAGCTGCAATTCTAAAGCTGTAAAATAGGGCATGTATTCCCTTTTTTGCAGACAAGGAGGCTAGTTCCTTACCCTGTTTTATGGTCAGTCTGAAGCCACACAGGTCAATTTTGGTCAAGTTTGAATGCCTTCAATCTGACCTTCATTAACACAAACAACTAATCACAAGCCTGTCTTTGGATTATAGTAGTTTACAATTTAGGTGTTTACAACACCTGTAAAATGCAATGAGCTGATTTCAAGTTTCATTGTGATATGGAAACAAACAAACAATAAGTGTTCATCTCATTGCATCTTCTTTCTGTTTTTCCAGTAATACATGAAACAGTGCATGCTTTTTGACTTTTTATCATCTCATATGAATTTACAGAGCCAGAATAAAACTAGGATGATTGAGCAAGACAGATAAAAAGCAAGGTCAGACCTGGGCCCGAGCTCATCCTCACAGCGCCAGGTGAATTCTCCAAAGCTTTCATAGCGCTGATTGTAGTGATAGAGCACGCGGTGCAACGTGGGCGAGCCTAGATCCATCAACGTGTTGTAGGCTGTCTGTTGCTCCTTCCCACTTGTGTAGCCATTGAAGAGATTGTAGATTTTGTCTGCTATTTCTAAAAGAATAGACACAGAACATTCAAGATAAACCCTCCTGTGCTGAATGCATGTGTAAGATGAGTTACAGTTGCTATCTTATTTTGTTTGATCGTAGAACTCCCTACATTATATGAGATAAAGCTGTTTAATGGGCTGTGCTTGCCCTTGCTAGGGCAACTATAGAAGCCAAGGTATTGTTTGACATAAGGGCATACCAGCATAAGTAAAGCCTGATACAAAAACAGAATGGCGATCAAACCTGAAACACGTTTTAAAGAAGTGTTTTTTTTATAAAATTAGCAAAAGAGCTGTAGTTTGGAATCTTTTGATTATAGTTACAGAATGTAACAGGACTTATACAGTTGTGTTCAAAATAATAGCAGTCAAACATCAAATAATTTACTAGTAGGTGTAGTAGAGTAATAGAAAACAAACAGACCCAAAAATCATGGCATGCATGCTGCTGATTCTATGTAATTGAATCATTACTTCAAAGGGGCGTGTTTGAAATAATAGCAGTGTGGAGTTCAATAAGTGAGGTCATTCATTCTTTGAAAATACTGGTGCCAATTATTGCCCTTATTTAAGGAAGGAAGGGAGAAAATCTTGTACATGGAGGTTATAGTGCCCTTCTCTCTGAAATTCTGAGGAAAATGGGTCGTTTCAGACATTGTTCAGAAGAACAGCGTACCTTGGCTTAAAAGTTGATTGGAGAGGGGAAAACATATAAAAAAGTGCAGAAAATGATAGGCTGCTCAGGAGGTCTAAAGTTACCTGTGAGTACTGTTACAATTAGAAGACGCCTATGTGAAGCCAAGCTATCGGCAAGAAGCCGCTGCATATTCCCACTGTTGAAAAAAAGATGTGCTGAAGAGATTACAATTTGCCAAAGAGCACATTGACTGGCTTAAAGAGAAAACATTTTGTGAACTGATGAAAGCAAGATTGTCCTTTTTGGACAGACGACCCCCAAACACTGAATTCAAGCCACAGTACACTGTGAAGCATGGTAGCTCAAGCATCATGATACAGGGATCTTTCTCAAACTACGGTACGAACCTATTTATCGCATACCAGGGATCATGGATCAGTTGGAATACCTCAAAATTCTTGAAGAGGTCATGTTGCCTTATGCCGAAGAGGAAATGCCCTTGAAATGGGTGTTCCAACAAGGCAATGACCCCAAAAACATAAGTAAACCAGCAACATATTGGTTCCAGACCAACAAGATTAACATTATGGAGTGGCCAGCCCAATCCTCGAACATTAATCCAATAGAAAACTTGTTGGGTGATATAAAAGTGATTCAGTGATTCAGAAGAAAGCAAAATCTTAAAACATTTTTCAGTTTATACAGTGAATTTCTGAGTTTGTAAAGAAGAATGCGGACACTGCTATTTTTTGAGCAGTCTAAAATTCACTTTTCTTCACTTTCTGTAAAGGAATAACACAAATTTGATACATTTTTCTTTATGTTTTGGTTTGGAATAGAATGTGTAGTGTTCCCAATGCATTCGTGTATGGAAATAAAAGCTATTATTTTTAAGGATTTTGAGCTTTATTCACATTTTTAAACACACTGCTATTATTCTGAACACAACTGTATGTTCTCACAAGATGAAAGTTACCCTGTGCTTTCACATCATCAACTGCAGGGCAGGGGGTCTTTATGGTGACCTCACTGGGGCTGGAGCGTCGGCCTGTGTTGTCCACCGCCCATAGTCTGAACCTGTGGTAAGATATGGAACAGATTCACCTCTACTGTTAAAACTTCACTTATGTGGGACATATCCTCTACTGTGGTAATGTAATACCATACAGCCCTGCTATACACACTGGACATACACTGACCAAGACTTAAATGACTGTTAATGTTGTTTATTCTTTGGATAGCTAGCTTCAACAAAAGTGAACTGTGCTGAGATCAGTTCAGGTCCATCATTAAGTAAAATAAAAATAAAAATGTGAATTTTTAGTTAAGCTGCATTTAGAAAATCTCTCACCATCTCGTCTCTTTGAGTTGACAGAACGTGGCCACTAAATCATTCCAATGTGTGAATTATGCAAACACCTGGCACCTGCAGCACCATTAGGGACAGGTTGAATGGTTAAGGCATTGCTGTGGTGAGTGCAAGAGTGTACCCTTGGGCTTGTGGTTTTGACTCGTGCTTTGCTGGAGATCATACACAGGAGATCAGACTGGTGTAATTAAGAAAGAATCTCCCAGAGGAAACAAAGCAGGTTGTTAACATTATGTTGAATTATATCTCCATCTAGTGGATGGCAACATAAACAGCTACTACCTGTGACTTATGTGGTGAGACGTTTCAAAGCCACAAACGAGAGAGCATGTCTGAGGTATGGCGCCACCAATTACCACTTGAGAAGGAACCTTAAGGTTACCCAGCAAACTAAAGATCAGCTGGTGTAGGACTTTCAGTAAACATTATTAAGGCCATAAACCTTCATCAAGGACCTATGAACAACACCTTTTTCTGATACTACAAAAGCCTTGTTTGGTATATATGCACAGAAAATTTGTTTCATAATAAACAGTCCACAAGCTTAGTGTGAGTATTCTGCTAAAGCATGTTTAGACCCACCACATCTATTGAAAATCGGAATAAAACAAAAATGCACATATCTGTTTTCCTTTAGTATGTGTTTGTATGCATACATGGATCAAGGTGCATGCCTCATGCATCTACTTCCAGTGGAGTACAGGAATGAACTCATAGATGAACGGCATAATTATAAACGTACTTCTACAGGAATAATGTCAGGTGTTCCATACGGTCATTACAGACAAACTTGCCTTTGCAGCTACTTTCACTAAAGCAGGACCTTTTTACTATACTTCACTGAACAATGAACAATTGTGACAATGACCATTGTTAAAAGCGCTATATAAATAAAATTGAATTGAATTGAATTGAACCATCAGCTGACTGCTGGAGGCTTACTACCTGTGATATACAGCAGGCTCTGTGTCCTTCAGTTTCTGTTAGTAGGTATAAACATGAAATGTGGCAATAATTAAGCTTGAGGCACAAAAAGCATACTTTCATAATTGTTTTGTCAGACTATTTTCTACCTTCAGCAGGTTGCTATCTCTAGGCACCTGCTTTTAAACATCAAAGTTTGTCAATTTCCCTGTATCCTTTTTTCCCTTGTGAAACTGTCACTGTTTACATCATTTAACATATATTTGAGCCTGGTGCAATACTGAATCATGTTGGTTTAGGGCATCTCCCCTACACAGAAAACTCACTCTTTCATGCACACTTCACTTTCAGCCTTCAGAAACACACTGATCTCTCGATTTCTGTTTCTGCCATCACCATTAAGTGCTCTCTTTCAAGCTGTTCCAAAGCATGAACCACTTCCCCAGCTGTCCGCAAAGAGTCCCCCCTGCCTGAAGACGCAGAGTGTGTAAACGTGAGCAGTGGAGTCCAAGAAAAACAACACTCCTCACCAAAGGATGCAAGTGTGCATATGGCCTTGCAAACACCTTGGACTGTCATATTGGTATGCTCCGCATACATAGGCCCATCAGGCTCCATCCCTTTACAGACACCATGTCCAGGAGATGATGTTAGGCTGATGTCACTGCTATACACCAAACACAGGATGAAGGATCCTTTGAGAGTAGTCAGAGGCTGAGGCCAGAAGAGAACCGGGTGGGTCATTTAACAGAGTGAGGAAACTCATTTAACTACTTGACTGTGAGTAAGTCATCCAGACCATATTGTCCAAATCAATCACATATTCTCCCTTTTTCAAGGTCTCTGGAGAGAAATTGTGCTCTAGAAACACAAACATATTCAACCGTGCATTTACAGGTTCATTTGGTTACAGTCTTCACATTGCAACTGTGCACTTGGTCAAAATTGAGTTCAGATGCATATGGAGCAAACAAGACTGTGAGGCATCCCAGTAAAAGCACTTACATATGTAGACATCATCTAGCAAGCAAACAAACTTGTTGGTTTCACTGGGCTTTTACTGGAGTACCTATAGCTTGGCATGTTAGAGTGTTTTTTCTTGTTCCAAGACATCTGCTTCAACCAATCAGCTAATACTGACATGGGGAAAGCAGTAAAATGGTAAGGCTACTTGAGCACCAAGGTTGAAAAACGCTACTTCAAATGACATGGCCAGAAATGGCACTTACATGTATGTTGTGTCAGGCTCAAGGCAGCGAATGATCATGGAGACAGAGGTGAAAGGATCAGGAACGTCCCCCAGCATCACACACGGAGACTTAGCACCAGACAAGATGTCATCAACAAAGCTCAGCATGGTCTCTAAAAGGACAGCAAACAGCAGTGAAGTGAAATCCGCAGTCACAGATCAAATAAACTATAGGGGCAAAACATCATTCAGTCATTTTTCACATGCTTAAAGGAGATGCACATGAAGATTTCAGTTTCATTTTGTCAAATGTCAAATATGATTAATGGCATATGCATGAGGCCACACAGCTTACAGTATCTTGTCTGTTCAAGGATCAAGGAAGACACATGCTTGGGTAAGTGTGGTGAGTAATGCTGGTTTCCAGTGCCTCACCGACAAATGCCTCCACATCCTACCTGCCTGCTCCTTTAGTTCAATGAGCACACTTGCACAAACAAGGACAGTGCGAAGATTGTCCTAACACTGAAGAAGACAGGATGACTCATAGCCTCATCAATTTTTTTAAGTTTTTGCTGTCAAGTGTTTATCCACTCTTTCACTCTGCATTAATGTAAGGAATATGCAGGAATGTTCCAGGAAGAGAGACTTTGGGCTTTAGCAAAAGAAACAACATGGTACTTTTTCCGGCTTCATGCAATGCACGCTCCTCAAAGCGACTTGCGAATGCCCCAAATAAAGAGTCCATACAGGAATTTGGTGTGTGGCTGACAAGCCCTGCCTAGTCTTATTAGGAAGCTAAGGGGGGCCTGTTTGCCCAGCTGCCTGGCCTGCGTCACAGGACAGGAGAGGTGGGGGTATTGATGTGCCTTTCATAGCAAAGGAAAACCCTCCTGTGGAACGGGGGAAACCTTTAAAAAGGTGGTGGTCTCTTGCAGTCTGGCCTCCCGGAGATCTCCCTCTCAAAGTCCACAGTTCACAGGCTGCTGAAAACAGAAAGCCATGTGCCAGGATAAATGTGGGAGAGGAAAAAGACAAGCATGTGTGTGTACCACCTGTCACCACCTGCATATTTACAGAACCAATGCACGCTGACCCCATGGCATGCGGTGAAGAAGCACATGGCCTGACGCTAATGAAAAATAGCAGCATGAGGTACTGCATCACTTTGGGATGCATTTATTAATCCGTAGATAGTATCATTCATAAACATGCATTTATGTTCCCCACAAGAAAAAAAGTGGAGTTATAATCCTGAACCCCATTAAGGTAGGAAAAAGGCTATCATTTTTGTTTAGAATGGGCTATCATGTGATTAATTTTGTTTTTGTTATAAATTCTGCGGAACACAGTCTTAGCCTGTACTCCACTAATGTTAAGAAGGTTGATACATTACTTTGTATTTCTAAAAGCAGTTTTTCTAGCTTAAAGTCTGCAGTTATGTTCCGAACAGGGTAAGTATTTTTGTATAAAGGCACAGAGCAGCATTTTCAATTAGCTTTTTATCTCTGTGCTAAGTTCGAAATGCTCCCTTAACATAAACATCAACCCTGGTGACAATGCCAGAGATCTTAGGTCATCCTTAGGTTTACATAACACACATACAAACGCAGACACATTCACACACTCACACATATTATTATTTAACTCTTATTTTAATCCTGTCTTAACTATATGCTTTCCTTGAAAAGAGACAATGACAATAAAGATTTATCTTAGCTTATCTTATTAATGAACATGTTCAGTGAGTATTTTAGCCTCATTCAGTCTGGTACAGTTTATTAGCAAGGCCAGTGTTATCACCTAGAGAAACAACTATTATATAGCAAATGGTATTATACTTACCCTGTTCACAGTACAACTGCAGGCTTTAAAGCAGCATGTATAAATATGTGTAGTTGCATAAAGACCTTAAGTAAAACAAGCACTGTAACATGAGATCACTTAGATCTGCTAAATAATTAATAATAATTAGCATTAGTTTCCCAACAGGCTGTAACTCAATCTTTCTGCCAATATTAGCTAATGGTGGCTGTATATATTTGTAAGCGGTAATCAGTATTTTAGCCAGTAAAGTCCTGAAATAATGTTATAGGCCTGGGTAAGGTTATCCAACAGCATGAGCTCAGCTCTTTGTAGTATTCCAGCTGCAAGGCAACAAAAGGCTTCCAGTAAAATGTCTCCTTGCTGAACCCAGGCAGGAGTGAAGCATGATGAATTCTTTTAAAGCGTGAACAATTCTCTCCTAAGTATCAAACACGAGTGCGGTCTGCAGCAGCCTGAACCCCTTTGACAAACAGTGAAGTAAAAAAAAAAATCACAGGATGAAAGAAAAAAGAGGTGTTATCAAGATATTCTCTGCATGAAAAGTGAATTAATCAAAGTTTCCACCTGTCCAAGACATATCGCCTATGGCTTCCAAGGATCATTTCTATGTGGACAGTCTCTTTATAAATCTAACGATTAGGCACAAAAAGTGTACATGTATAACAGGAATTTGGCAATTGTGGCTGGATTTACTGGCTTCATCAGATTCCAGCGTCAGAGCTCAGCCACATTTTTTACTGGGAAACACTTCCAACGGCAAAATGACACCAGGGTGCCTGGCTGCCCTGTGCAAAACTGCACTTACATGAGCTTTGAAGAAAACCCCTATCTGATTCTCATTAAAGTTGTGAGACACTGTTTCACATGCGGTTATCTCTTAATTTATCAATTAATTTAACGAATGACCAAATGAGATCCTTGCTGTCGGGCTTCAAATGCTACCATTACGAATGAACCTGGTGGAAGAGACTCACCATTCTGAAAAAACGTATCCTAACTAGGATCATGGGGGGGTGCTGGAGCCTACTCAAGTGCCCATAGAGCAAAAGGTCATCAGACAATTGCAGGGTAGTCACACATAGGAACAACTAAGCATCTCAGATTTACCTCATAGAATATGAGCTGTGGGGGGAACTGGAGTTCCTAGCAGAAACCCACACAGACACACCAGTTACCCATCTGAGAATCAAATCCAGGACGTTCTTGCTAGCAGCTATAGTACTAAAAACTATGCCCCGAACGTCACCCTCAAAAGGAGAGGACCCTCAGGGAAAATGACTCCCTTAGCAAACTACCCAGAAATATTATTCACTGGGGTTCATTATTTATTTATTTAAATTATTAGTTATTATTGTTCCAATAATAATAATACATTTGTCTTTTGTCTTAGATTATTAAAATGAAATGAAATAATTAAAACAAACTAAATTTAATTTAAAACTGTTTTTTGCCCTGTTTTTGCAAAACATTGATGCAAGATTTATCGGGGGCCTATGACCCCAGGTAAAGTTAATCTACATCATGTTATGTACCTGCCAATACCCAGCCTTGCTTTGCAGATGTTTCAAATGAAGGAGAACTGAGTCTGGTCAAAATCTGCTATGTACCAAGCAGCCTGTTTCATTATTATTATTTTATGTCTCGGACCTGACCCATCAACCAAACGAACACCTTATTCAGTCTCCTTTTTCAGTGTTCTTCCCTAAACTCTCTGCTCTAACATTTCCACTGGTTGCTTTTGCTGTGTCATAACGCACTGTCAAAGAACCTAGCGAACACATCTTCCATAAAGATGTCTGGTGTCAAATTGTGTTAAATGTGTATGGAGATTTATTGCTTAGAAATGCAAAAAACAAGTTTTCCATGTCACATCATTGGGATTATTAGACGACAATAACTGATATGTGATATTATTTTACTATTTATTATGTCACAACATATCAGAACAATATCATATAGACACATAAAACAAATGATAATTATAAAACAATTAGTGTTATCTTTCTGCAATATTGTGTAATGTAATACGCATGCTATTCAACACAGCGCGAAAGAAGGCTCATGAGATCCAAGATAAGGTAAAATCATGTGATAAAACAAAACCTACTTATGTGACTCAGATTTTGACGCACTTTTCCTTGTCTATGATATATGTTTGCCTATAAATCAAAAATGCATACAATCATAAATCTTGCAAAAGAGACTGTTTTGAAACACCTTTCACCCCAGCGGTTAATGGTCTTATAAAATGCAAACAGACTGCACGACTCTCTCCCAATTCCCACACCCCTTATATGGTTTCAGGCTTATGCTGTTGGTCTCACCCAACCAAGATATATCTCTATTCCCTTAAACTCAGTTCAAATAGAAAGAGTAAATCATTTGTTTCAGTAAAGAGACTCGTGGTGATGTGCTTCAGCACACATAGACAGAAGATGAGGTTAGGTTACACAATACAAAACCACTTATTGTTTTATGCTAATTGTACAGTTACACAGTTGACCAGTGTCTACCATTCTCAAAATTCACCTCCACCCACTTATTCCAGACATGACCATAACATTGGTACAAACATAATTTTGAGTTCAAGGCAAAGCCGCTGTTTTAATGCAAAGGCCAGGGATAATATAACTTAAGTCCCCTGATTACTGTTTTTACCGTCAACTCAGAAAACCTCTTCAAAAGCCTGACAACATACACATTCTTGGTCTGGCATTAACTTGAAATAGCCAACTAAGTAAAACATTTGGTGACAAAAACATGGTTTGTAGCCAAGATTGTGCAAGGAGATGTGTAAATAGTTTCAGAAAAAATGTCCCTTGTTCGCACAAATTCTAGACATTCAAACATGCCAGGAGATTTTTTTTTATCAAACAAACCTGGCAGAACATCAGCTCACTCCGTATTAGCCATTCTAGACATTTTCATGAATCCCATGTGTCTCCTGTTTTAAACTGCTTATGATTAACAGTTGAGAAGGAGATAGACATTACAAGAAGGCAAAAGAAAGCAAAACAAGAAAGTAAGTCAACAGAGGAGAACCGGTACCTTTCATGGACACACACACACACACAGTTCTTTTGTTCTTCCTAAACAGATACACATTTCATCCTGAACTCCAAATTCCAAACACATCACAATAGTACCTCCTTGTCCAAAGTTCTGGGAATTTTACCAGTTCTATTAAAGAAACAACTCTGTGGTACCAGCAGGTTTGGCAGCACCAGTAAGACTCAACAAATAACATCTGGCTCTCCTTGTCTACTTTGATGAACAAAAGACAAAGAGCTGGATAAAAAGAGTTTGCAGTGTATCAATTTTTGGCACTCCTTCACAAAAAATGATTAAGACATAATCTCCCACATGGAAAGTATAGTCTTTTTCAGGGGAAAAGAGGATATAAAACTCTAATTGTAGCAGGGGGCACATGGTTGTCAGCTCTAAGCTGATCTTACTTGGAAGAGAGTGAAGGGAACACATCAATCTGCGTTCACTTTCGTGCAAAGAGCATTTGATCCGGATGCTACAATTGCCATCTACGTCATAGTGTTGGTAAGCAGTCAGCTTTGCATCAGCTTTGATTACTTTTGATTAAGCTGTGATAAATGCTTTTTCCTGAAAGTTTACTGGAACTTCACCCTTGACATGGAAGCACAGGTGATAGCACATAGTTCTCACAAAACATAAAGGTGAATAGGATACTAAGGAAACAGACATATTGCTATATACAACATAGCATTTTTCACCATGAACGCAGACAACACACACAATGTCTGATTTGAGCAACCTGCAAAGTTTCTACTTTATGATCAATGCTTGCCTAAAGAAAGTCAGTGGAATGGTAGATCCTTAGGAATTTTTACATGGTGAGAAATTGTGTATTAAATCAATTGTTCTGAACATTTAATGATAAATGTGTGGTGGCATAGTTGGTAAGTCAGTGGTTAACATAGGCATGACACATGCCTGAAGTTTCTGGCTAAGGCCACAACTGAAGGTCAGGAACCACAACACGTCTGACCAGGTTTTAATTTCAAGGTGAGTTCCCACCTCAAAACCGGACATTTCCTTTTCTCTTGTTAATTTCAATTAATTCAATCATTAACTGTGAGTCATAACACTGTCTGCCTCATAAAAGACCTTAAGGCACTCCAATCCTGTTAATGAATAAAGACAAATGTTTTCACTTCTGTCCTTTCTCTCTCTCAGATATGTCTGGATACTTGTTTCAAGTCTACTCATTCTCATTGTGCATGACTACAGACACATATGTGGACATTTGCGTTCAAATGAGAGAGCCATACCAACTCTGGCTATGCACCTGCCCAAGCTCTAACACCTGACCCTGCTAGCAGACACTGAGTGAGATCATCTATTCGGCAGGAAGCCCAGCAGAAACATTCTTCAGCAGTGAAACCGTGTCTTCCATCTTTTCAAACAACACACTCATGCAATCCCATCTCCCTTTTTCAGAAGCCCTGCTCCTGCCTGCCACCCTCTGCTTGGGTCGTTGTGCTTTATGAGGAAAAGCAAGGTACCCAGGGACAAGGGTAATCTGTTTGCATCCTAGGTGTCCCAGTGATGCCTGACCAATCCCATATGTTACTGGGTGATCAAAGGCCTGATGTGGGGCTGGCAGGTAGAGTTGTTTGTTTTCACAAAAATGTCTGGCCTGAATGGGAGACTGAAAGCAGACTTCCCATTTACACAGCCCCCACAGACAGAGGGAGCGCTATGATGTCAAGTTGTGTGCCTGAATCCTATTAAGTGCTAGACTAACACACAAACAATGAGCCCAATCCTATACTCCTCATGTGTGATATTAATTCAATTTGTGTCCATTTTGCAACAAGGTCTAATTAGCAGGAACGCTTCAGCTCCAAGGTTGTGTTAAGACTCCAAAGTCCAGCTTGAATCTTTTCCAACTGCATGTATGCATTTGCTTTATCCTGTTGTCCTATTAAGCCAAACTTGACCAAAAAGTCCCAGAACCACAAACAGCATTATGTGCATGAGCTGAAGTGCAGTTAGGAGGTTGTTAGATACTGCAGGCTGGAATCATGCTGCTTCTTGATTGCAGCAGACTTGAGGGTCAGCCCTCTATATGAGGAGGGAATCTCTGGTTCTCATGAGTACACAGAATAAGAATAGGATATGCTTTGATAATACTGACTTCAAGCATAGCAGAACTAAATAGAATGTCACCTTCATTTATCATGTTTCACAATCCCACATTTGGGCTTTATACAATGTGATGTTCTTTTCTTTTTTAACAGCTTTGACACATATGAAGTTCAACTTAGACAGGGCCAAGCAAACTGGGGAGAGGGAAGCAATAAACCTTTAAAGTCAATAAGACAGATAGCCATAAGGCAAAGGAAGCATCCAGACCAGATAAGAAAGCCAAAGGCCCTCATGGTTCAGAGACCACAGGCTGTGCCTGCTCACTGTATTTAGGAAAACTGTTACTGATGTGTCGGTACAGAGCCTTCCAAACAGCTGCAGCAGCCTCTTGCTGTTATTAGATGCTAGTACACGTTCCATGTGCAACGGACATTTACGATGTTTATATAAATTACATTACAATATACAGCAAACCCCCACTTATACGTGGATCAGCAGTCGTGGTTTAATAACACAGGTCAACAGGTCAAAATCCTGCGTTTAACCAGCAGAGCTTCTGTGGTCTCTTGTTGGAGTGGATCTGACAACCTTTTATCTCATTTCAGTTCTTTGTGGTTGTGAGCTGGCGCATCCAGGTGTGACATGTTCAGCCAGCCATGGCAGGACCCTGCTGAGATTGATTCCATCATGCCCCCACAGCCTTTTAGGCTCTGATAAATGGAACTGGGAATTGAGACATTCACTCTGATGGGTATCAGAATGTAATGTCTCTAGAGTGTCACAGCATGTACTCTGCAATATCCAGAAAGGATTTTTGGTAAAAGCAAATATATACACTGCCCTCCATAATTATTGGCACCCCTGGTTAAGATGTGTTCTTTAGCAATTGGCGAGTGGAGAGTCTCTTTTTCCCTCTCTGACAAAACTGTTAACAAAAGGTTAACCAGAAGTTTGTTGATGTTGTTGAAAATTTGTTCCCTTGGAATATTTTTCCAAACCAGCAACTGCAGTCTATTTGGTGTCAGCAGCAGAATGTTACTATTTTTTTATTTAGTGTTTTTACTTTGTGTTCTGCTGCTGTCCTTGACTGTGTTTCTGCTGTCTTTTGGGTTAGGTGGTCTTGCAGTAACACACAATGTACAATGCTGTTAAATAACCTGCTGTTAGATAGCATATGTTGATTTAAAAGGTTTTAAATTCAAAAATGCTAAAAACAAGAACACTTCTGCTGCCATAATTTAAGATTTTTTTGTTTTAAGAAATTGTACACCCATGAGCCTTTGCAGTCCAGCATGAGTGGCCAATTGGCTGTTTATGTGTGTTTTGGGGATATTAGCGGGGGTAGAAATGTTTTGTGTGTTATTATATTGTGTTGTTATCTGTGTTATTTGTGTGGATTTGACCTGTCTCGTCCGTCACCATGATCTAGAGCGTTATCTACCGGAGTGTAGTGATGTACGAGTGATGGTTATTGGATACAAGAGTTGTACTTGATTGTGCCTGTTGGGTTCGCAATACAGCCTGTCTAGAGTCTGATTAATGTGAAGCTGGTTATTAATTATGACTTCCTTGTAAACCAGTGTATCACTTTTCCCCTCTCACACTCACCACAATATCTTAAAGTAAGCTGTTATTGATATTTGTAAGTCTTATATGAAATTACTATGTCTTAAGGTCAACTGAATAACAAGCATATTATTAAGCATTATTATAAGTTTTAGTGCTAGTTATTTCTTATTTTAAGACGTATGTTCTTATACTCAGAAAATGAGTCTTCTCATTTAAAGCAATTCTGGCTTAAGTGTAATTTCATTGCTTGTAATAAGCACAGTTCGCTACAATTCTAGTGTTTTTGTCTAGTTTTAAGCCACCTTATGATCTTTCAGTTGGTAGACATTTTTGCTAAATTTAAGAATTCTTGCCAAGATTTTTTTACTTACCCCATTGGCAGATTTTTATGCTCAATACAAGACAATTTGACCAGATGTAGGAATATTAAGCTTATTTCTATAAGGGCAGTTTTTGCAGTGCAGTGACAACCCATCTTCAGCTTTCGGGCAGAGGCCATCAGATTTTGCTTTAAAATGTCCTGGTATTTCAAAGCAATCATGATGCCATGCACCCTAACAAGGTTCCAAGGGCCTCTGGAAGAGAAAAATGCCCATAGCATCACCAACCCTCTCCCATGCTTCACAGTGGGCATGAGGTGCTTTTCTGCATACTCATTTTTTGTGTTCTGCCAGACCCACTTAGAGTGTTTGTTGCCAAAAAGCTCGATCTTGGTCTCATCTGACCAAAGCACATGGTCCCAGTTGAAGCCCCAGTACCGCTTAGCAAACTCCAAACATTTGCGTTTATGATTGTGAGTGAGAAAAGGTTTTTCCTGTGCATGCCTCCCAAACAGCTTGTTGGCATGTAGATAGTGCCCGATGGTTGTTTTGGAGACTTTGTGACCCCAAGATGCTACCATTTGTTGCAATTCTTTAACAGTGAGCTTTGGAGAACATTTTATTTCTCTTACCATCCTCCTCACTGTGCGTGGAGGCAAAATAAACTTGCATCCTCGTCCAGGCTTGTTTACCA
>JBBPCY010003135.1:0-16177 GCA_037974405.1 Brachyalestes nurse
CACTGCTCCCCTACACACACTGCTCCCCTACACACTGCTCCCCCACACACACTGCTCCCCTACACACACTGCTCCCCACACACTGCTCCCCACACACTGCTCCACCGGCACTGTGTTCCTGACTGTCCACTGCTTCACTTGGTGAATGGGTTGAATGTGATAAATGCGTTAAACGCAGAGGAAGAATTTTGTGCTGGGCAAAGATACAAATTTTCAGTCGTGATTAATCGCATTGTTATATGCAAAATTAGAATATTTAAAAAGTAGTCTATTGGTCACTTTTATTTTAAAAGTACTGCAGTATGAACAAAAGTGCAATAACATTTGGTTTGAAAACACTTTAAACAAATAAGGAGCTTTTTCACAGCAGTGTTCCCTTTAACACAGTTACAGTTCAAATATTCCTGTAAATCTCAACTTAAACATTAATGTAATCAATTCAAATATAAAACCAAAGCTATTTGCCCCTGCAGGGTGTTCACGTTTTATCTGGTTTATTATAGAAAAACAAGTTCCCCTCAGAGTCCAGAGCATTATAGCGGCTGTAAAGGGGACCAATTCCAAATGAAAGTCTCTGTGTCTGAATGCAGTGTTATTAAAGTCTCTGTTGGTGTAATGGTCAGGCGTCCCATTACCTTTGTCCATATAGTGTATGTTAACTTGTGGGCTTTTGTATTGTCCATCATAAGACTTTAGACATAAGTTTCTTCTGAAATATCGTGGGGAATCTGTTCTCTCTGCTATACTCTTCTGGGAAGGCTTTACACTATGGCTGGAACATTGCTGTGAGGATTTGATCGTGTTCAGCCACGACAGTAGGTACTGATGTTGAATGAACCATTATAGCAGCTGTAAAGGGGACCAGCTCCATATGAAAGTCTCTGTATCTGAATGCAGTGTCATTAAAGTCTCTGTTGGTGTTATGGGACGGCCACGAAAACCAGCTCACCCACGAACACAAAAACACAAAAAGCAACAAACTTTCAAAATAAAAGGATTTAAAAAAACCCTGCATTAAAGCGCGATAAAATAAATATTAAGTAAATAACATTTATACAGTAGTAATTAAGTAGTATTAAGTAATATTAAGTAATAAAAAATCATATTGACTGAAGTGACATTGCATATGCATGTGTGTGTGTATATATATATATATTAATACTAAAATAACAAATATTCATTATTTATACAAATATTTGTATGTATTCAGAGTGATTGTCCGGATCTGAAAAATGCTGTGTTTCACACTTTCGCTCACCAGATGGCGCTGTTTTCACTGTCACTCTGGACTCTCTCTGTGTGTTTTGGTCTCTGTGGCTCTACTCATGATTCGTAAGGACATTTACCAAAACCACCTGTTGAAATATAAAGAATATATTTCCACAGCAAAAACTGTTTTCTATGCTGCCCTCATCCGGTGTGCTGAAGGAAACACCTCCACTCTGTTCACCACACTCAGTAATACTGTATCCTTCAGCCCCTAGACTCCCGCGCCCCTCACATGTACTCTACCTCTCTCTGCAATGAATTTATAAACTTTTTTACCTCAAAAATTTAAAACATCCACCTGCAACTGTCTCCTCCATGCAACACACCTGATCGCATATATTGTGCACCTTCCCAGCCAACAGTGAAATATATATTCCACTATCCATAAAACCTCCACCTGCAAATTAGATCCTCTTCCCACAAAACTGGTTATATGCTGTCGACCGTCACTTCCCCTCATTATCACTGACATTATACACTCCTCCCTCACCTCTGGCTCAGTTCCTGCACCATTTAAAACAGCAATCATAACACCTATACTTAAGAAACCTGGGCCCTACTAGATCAATCTCCAACCTCCCAAATCTGTCCAAAATCCTAGAAAGTCCACAGCTACCTCACAGACAACAAGCTGTATGAAAAATTTCAGTCTGGTTTTCGGCCCTGGTTAAATCACTAACGATCTGCTGCTGGCAGCAGACTCTGGCTAACTCACCATACTCATCCTCTTTGACATAACCACAGCTTTTGACACAATCTCCCATTTTACTCTCCTAAACCGCATTGCTTCCATATGAATAAACGGCACAGCTCTGTCCTGGTTCTCATCGTATCTCTCTGGTTGCATTCAGTTCATTCAGTTAAGGTCTTTCCAATCCCAACCAATCTCCAGTTGGCGGTGGTGTGCCTCAGGGTTCTGTCCTTGGGCCCCTCCTTTTCATTATCTACCTTCTTCCTCTTGGCAATATTTTCAGGAAACACGGTATCAGTTTCCGCTGCTATGCGGATGACGCCCAGCTCTGTTTCTCCTCTAAACCTGTTACATCTCTACTCCCTCCTCTGTTTTAGACTGTCTATGAGACCTCAACATTTGGTTCTCCCACAACTTTCTCAAATTAAACACAGATAAAACTGAAATTCTTCTTGTTGGTTCCAAATCCACACTCTCCAAATCTGGTAGTTTTTCACTATCTATTGATAACGTCACTGTCCTCCCTTCTCCTCAGGTCAAGAGTCTGGGCGTCATCCTTTACAGAAACCTCTCCTTCACCGCCCACATAAACAACATCACTCAATCTGCCTACTTCCACCTCCGTAACATTAACCGCCTCCGTCCCTCACTTACCCACGGCCATATTAGTCAATGCCCTTGTCACATCCCGCCTTTACTGTAATGCATTGCTTTCCGGTCTACCACATAAATCCCTCCATAAACTTCAACTGGTTCAGAACTCAGCCTCCCGTGTCATTTCCAGAACTCCATGCACACAACACATCACCCCTGTCCTCGAGCAGCTTCACTGGCTCCCTATCCATTTCCGCATACAGTATAGAATCCTTCTTTTAACATTCAAAGCCCTCCATAACTTGTCTCCATCTTCACAATAATCTCCTTGATATATACACACACCTTTGTGTACTCTCTGTTCCTCCTCTGGTTCTCTCCTCTCCACAACCTCCTGCCTGTATGTCCACCATGGGTCTCAGATCATTTAGCTACACTGCCCCCGACCTCCTCACCCATGTTTAGATCTCTACTCAAAACTCACCTGTTCAGATTACGCTACCCCACATAACTTTCTCACACTTCATACCACTATTTGTATTTAAATGTCTTTTGTATGTATGTTTTTTTTTCTGTAAAGAGTTCTTGAGAGCTGGGAAAGGCGCTGACAAATAAAATGTATTATTATTATTACTGAAAAATCTTCTGTTACACATCTTAGTCATATATACACGGAGAGAGAGACACGTGTATATATATATGAATGTATATACGTGTGCATTTTGAATAATGCTGTTTCACACTTTTGTTCACCAGATGGCGCTGTTTTCACAGTTATTATGGTCTCAGGTAAGTCAGTGTCTGACTTTGTGTGTGTGTGTGTGTGTGTGTGTGTGTGTTTCAGGCTCTGTAGCTCCACTGAATTTTCTATAAAATCTTCTGTTAGGTTCAGAGTTCCTCACAGTGCATTAAACCCCACACCCTTCACAGCTAAAGGGACGGTCTCACTTCGTCCCTGCAGAAGAGAAGAGCAGCTCCAGTGCAGCAGAAGCCCTTTGGCCTCTGTTATGAGTGTGTGTGGAGTCGGTGTGTTTTCTCTTATTTATGCATTTCGAGAAAAACTCTGTCCACGTCAGTCTGCCTCCAGAGACTCTGGAGCTGTACCTCAATCCGCTTCAGTTTCATTTCTCAAACTGACACTGTCCTGAAGCCACTTTGAGGCAGAAATGTGGCTCAGGGATGAAGGTCTCAGAAGGAAGAACTCAGAGAGGAACCCAGGCCCTGAAGGAGAGCCTGTCCTCCTGCAGGCCGCGCTGAAGAGAGCAATTAGGAAACAGATCAGATCAGATAAGATGAGATAAAACACTGCAGGTGTGTCACCTGATGAGGCCGTAACTGCTGTGTTTATCCTGCAGTTATTACTGTAACTGCTCTGTAGTAGCAGCTTTATTCCCCCACTGAAACTATAAAAGCAGTTTCAGCTGCAGAAATCCACTCCTCAAGCACAACAGTGAATAAAATGCGCACCCTTTTGTCTTCAGACAAAAAGCCACACGCTGTTGTTTACCATGCACTCTATCATTTTACTACTTACTACTTTTACTATTTTACTGCTTTTGGTTTACTCCACTTAAGTGTTAAATCTTATTTTACTGGACCTGGAGTCCAATAATTTCATTTCTGGCAATAATGTTTCATTATACATGACAATAAACCTCAAACTTTTGTTCTAAAAATCCATACAGGACCTCCCTAAATACTTTTGGACTGCTTTTTTACAACTTCAGTGTCAGAGCCCAGTCCCCCCCCAGTTATCCCCTATTCTAATGTCTCACTCCATTATAAATAGTGCTGCTATTGCATTCAAGGTGGAACAGAATCTGTGTATGCTAAACTGAGACTGCTTCATCGTTTTACTGAGCTTCTGTAGGGAAACTCGACCTTGCACGTTGTTGTTGTTATTGTTTTTGAACCTGTCTATTACAGCTTCTTCATTGCAGCAACACTCTTTCTCCAAACGTGGGTAACCCTGAGAGGGATTGTCCAATCAAACGCGGTCTCAACGTCTTAGTCGTGAATATTCAACCCGCTGTGCAATCGTGAGCGCCATTCACATTCTACTGCTGAATATGTAAATTATACCACGCCCCCTCTGCGTTATCTATATATATATACCGCATTGCAGCGCTGGCAGCGTTAAATGTGTACATATGAAGAAGTTAGGGTAGATGCAATACGTTTTTTATCAATTTTTATAAGTATTTAGTCTTTTAGGTGTTTCTATAGTTTTGTTTTTAACTGGAGTCCCGTGGCAGCGGCTGCAGTGTTTTATTAGTGTGATTTTTTTTAATGACAGCAGACAAGAGCATGACCGAGGCGGAGTGTGGGGCCGTGCCCGGGCAGGGTGAGGGGGGCGCCGGGGAGAAGCAGCAGGACGAGGCGCCAGCGAAGGAGCTGGAGAAGACAGAGAACGGGATAGGAGAGGGGGTCTCGGAGCCAGCGGAGCCCGAGTTCGTGCACCCCGAGGGCGGCTGGGGCTGGGTGGTCATGCTGGCCTCCATGTGGTGCAATGGTTCGGTGTTCGGGATCCAGAACGCGTTCGGCATCCTGTTCGTGTCCCTTCTAAAAGAGTTCGGCAGCGCAGATGACGAGGACCTGCGCTTCAAGACAGGTAACGTTACCGCTCCATTTACCTAACAGCTTTTTTAATGTCGGTACTTCTTTACCTCACAATTCTTTGACCTCTGAACTCTTTTACCTCACAACTTCTTTAGATCACAAGTGTTTTACCTCACAAATTTTTCAACTTTACCTCACAACTGTTTTATCTCACAAATTTGTCAAAAAATTTCAATTTTTTGACCTCAGAACTTTTATCTCACAACTTTCTTTTTACCTCAGAACATTTACCTCAGAACGTTTAAGTTAGTTACCTCTTAACTTTCAGTTCAGAACTTTTACCTTACAGCCCTTTCCTTCACCCTCCCCTCACACACACACACACACACTGTTCCCCTCACGCTGTGCTCTGAAATGATAAGTCTGTCGCCCGCTGTGTGTGTCTGAATGTGGTTTATAATAGATGTGTGGGGTGTAGACCGCGGTCCGAGTGTTTATTCAGGGTTTAACCCCGGTTTTGTGGAGAACAGGTTGAACTTTAGCCGTTAGCTTCGCCCCGTTTCTCCTCGCGGAACAGAGTCCGCTACAGAGAGCGCGAGAGCACGTGGACCCGAGGAGCGCGAGCACGCGAAAGACCTTAAATCGCCTTATTAACATGTAATTAATGAGTTATTAACGGTTTATTAACGTGAATAACGGAGTCTGTGCAAAAAAAAAGGGGGGGGGGGTGGAGGGCATATCCCCCCTGCTATAATGGCTCCATGGTGCCATGCGTGTATATATGTGTGTGAGCGAGTGTGTGTGTGTGTGTGTGTGTGTGTGCATGTGAGTGTGCTTATATGTAAGTCGCTTTGGATAAAAGCATCTGTCAAATGAATGTAATGTATGTGAGTGTGTGTGTATGTGTGTGTGTGAGTGAGTGAATGAGTCTGTATTTGTATGAATGCATGTGAGTATGTGTATGTATGTATGTATGTGTGTGATTGTGTATTTGTATGTTTGTGTGTGTGTATATATGTATGTGTGAGTGTGTCTGTGAGTGAATGAGTATGTGTAAGTGAGTGTATGTATGTGTGTGTGAGGAAGTGTGCGTTTGTGTGTGTGAATGAGTGTATATGTATGAATGCATGTTAGTGTGTGTGTGTGTGTGTGTGTGTAAGTGACTGTATGTATGTGTGTGTTGCTGACCAGTGTCCTCATACGTCTCAGGTATTTCTTTTTTAAGTCAGAAGTTTAAGTGACACTTTTAAAGCTGTAATTTGTTTATTCTGTTGATCTGAGCTCCTGTGGGGCAGCTGGTGGTCTAGTGGTAAGGGCATTCGCCCTGCCATCAGGGAGTTGTGCGTTCGATTCCCAAGACTGCTACGTTCCTCTGTTGTACCCTTGAATAACGTACCATCCCCACACACTGCTCCCCGGGCGCTGTGTTCCTGACTGTGTTCCTGACTGTGTTCCTGACTGTGTTCCTGACTGTGTTCCCGCTGCGTTCCAGACTTAGACATTGAGAGAGTAAACTGTAATAAAGTCTCTCCTCAACATCCTCCTCCCAACACACTCAGTCTCTCCTCAGCATCCTCCTCCCAACACACTCAGTGTCTCCTCAGCATCCTCCTCCCAACACACTCAGTCTCTCCTCAACATCCTCCTCCCAACACACTCAGTCTCTCCTCAACATCCTCCTCCCAGAGTCTCTCCTCAGCACATGTCCAAATAAACACTGTCTCACTTCTGACTTTTCCTCCAAAAGGTCCGTCTTGAGCTGTACCTCTTATAAACCAATTCCTGATCCTGTCCATACTTGTCACTCCCAATACAAATCTGAACATTTTCAACTCTGCCCCCTCCAGCTCTGCTTCCTGTGTTTCGTCAGTGCCGATGTCTCCAAACAAGAAAGCTGGTCTCACTACCATCTTTTACACCTTTCCTTTCACTCTCACTGGTACCTGTCTGTCACAAATCATTCTTGGCACTCTTCTCCATCCATTCCACCCTGCCCAAACTACAGCGTTAACAAAAAGTTGCCGCTCTGTGCTCCACAAGCAGCCACATCCACTATGAGCCTCTATTTTTATTTAAGGCATGCTGTGTGTGTACTGGTACCTGTCATTGTGTACGACCTCCCTCTTATTCATAATGTATTGTTCTGTTCAAATAGGACTGCACAAAATAATATCTGCTCATCATTATCGTGATATCGGTCTCTACAATACTGATATCGTGAAAGGCTGCAATAAGCAAATGAGCCTCAAACCAGTCACAGTGTTTCTGATGAATCGTGTTAATCATGTAATCCATATGTTTTTACCTTTGACAGTTAAGGTGTTGGCAAATCGGTGCATGAATGAATGGGACTAATCTTCTGTAGCCGGATTAAGGAGATGTATTTCCATGTGTTGATTTTGTAACATCACAAACACACTGATTTGAAAATGGTTTGTTTTTCCATATAAGGACTGTATGGGTGGCGGGAGAGAACATTAGAATTTGAAACAATATTTACATACTTCAGTTCCTGAATAGTGATGATATGGGCCCTTGGATATCATTAAAGACATCGCAAAATGTAGCAGTAAAATCACAAGTTGATTTTTTGTCTATATCATGCAGATCTACATGCATATGATGCATCAAAACAAGGGTTGTTGGGTATCTGTGTAACTTAAGTGGCATGTCAGAGGCCTAAGCATGACTGAGATTTATTTCTTTGACCCAGTCCACCTCAGCTGTCTGCTATGTGGGTCATTAAACAGTGAATATGGGGGAAAATGAATTCACTTTTTAATCACAATTCTTTTGTTTGGCCACACTGACTTTGAAATCCATTGTTAATGAATTTATTATTAATGTATGATCTCGAGGTAGAGAAATGTTGCGCTTCCTCTATGATCCTGTAATCTAAACTAAACTCGCATTGACAGACAGCGCGCATCCCGTGTAGTAGAAGCAGATTATTTTTAGAACTTTGTTTAGCAATAACAGGAATGGTGGACGACATAGCTGAGATTTGTGCTGTTTCTAAATCCAATGTATGGAATAACTTTGGTTTATTAAATGTAAACGGTAAAGAGGAGTTGGACATGATCCCTGCTGTATGCGCATCACCATGTCAATTGCTGACCACGGTAGTTGTAAAATACAGCTGTCGGCCTCTGAGCCATTAACCACAGGGTAATATTCACTGACCGTCCCTCCCAGTTTGAGTGGTGTGTGTAGCCTACTGTGTGTAAGACTGACAGCAACAGTGTTGTAAATATAACTATAGTGTTTATTTTTTTGTTTGTCTTAATCTTACGTTTAAATCTCAGCATAAACTAGAACCAAGTTGTATTTTCCTGGTTGGCAATTGGAAAGAGACGTTAACATGGACAACTAAAAGCTTTACAATCTAAAAAAATACATCTGGACTGTCAAGACTGTTATGATTATTCGATTTAATGTGAAGGAGACACCTGGTTTTGGCAGATTATTATAAAGCTGTGTTTTGCAGTGTTCTCTCCAGTAGGGTCGGAGAACTTTAAACCAGAATTAAAGTTGAAAGTAATAATAATTAGATGGTGGCCCAGTGGGTCGCAGCTGAAGGTCCTTTCTGTGTGGAGTTTGCACCTCCGGGTGCTCTGGGTTCCTCCCACAGTCCAAACACATGCACGAAAGGTGAACTGGAGGTGAGTGGCTTGGCGAATTAATAAATGAATAAATAGTAATAAAAATTTCACTAATGCGCTTATATGTGTAGTTACATACTTTTATATATAAATTTGTCTCTAAACAGCAACTTCAGATTTTTGATAATTTCATCATGCACCAGCAGGTGGGAAAAATGTATTTACTAATAAAATCATATTCCACCCCACCTAAACTCTGATACTTCAAAAGCTGATGTTTGCATGACAACCATCCTGACTGAGTTAAGTCTGCACACTTTTGCCTCTTATTGCCTCACCTCCATGGTGTTGCTCTTTAATACTCTCTTACTATCCGGTGCTGATTTGAGGGTGGGTTCCCTTTTCAGTCTTTTCAGCTTTATAGAGTTTCTGGCTCACTCATGAGGACCTTGAGCCCAGATTGTGTAAATCTGCTTTGTGATAAGCTGTGTATGAATCAAATTTGCTTGTCTTCTAGTGTTCCTTTAGGCTTGGACAAGAGCATATTTTCTCCTTAAACTGCCACTACATTAGCTGTTGCCCCTTAATGCAGGATGTTTGAAGCATGAAACTGCAAAAACAACCACGTCCATCACAAAGTTTCTTCTAATTTATATTACACAAAGTACTTCATTTCCTCAATCATTTAAATATAGAAGCACCTTAACCACCTGTTAATACACTGCAAGTACTTCACGATTCCGTTGTTTTTGGAGAGCATGGAGTGTTCCAGTAAGATAAGCTTCTCACGAACTGAAGCCTTCCAGCAGGTGGGATGTTGCCGTGATCAGGCTATATTTAAAAGGATTATCTAGGTCTATAGCAAAATTGGGTTCAGGTCAGTAAGGTAGCTTCTAGATTTATCCTCGCTAGGCTGCATTTAACATTAGATTTACTTTAAATGGTTTGTTCTTGATTGTTTGCGCCTGATGACCTATGGGTCACTATTCACAGTCCCTCTGGGGAGGAGACACGCACACACACACACACACACACACACACACACACACACACACACAAACATGGTGAAGCTCGAAGCCATTGTATTTTGTGATGCACAACATAGTACTACAACAGAATATTGTAACCATGAGAATCAAAGGTCTTTTAGGGCTGGCACATTGTGAGAGAATGGGCGTCTTATAAAATTATTGCATGTCACACTGAATGAGAGGATGCCAATAACATTAACACATTACATTTTGATATTGTTTATATATGTGGGCTGCGTGCCAGATTATACAATAAAAACCCTCTGACCATGCAAGATAATAATGTTAAGATTTGTTGAGTGCTGCCCATTGATTGTATGAAGGATTTCCTTAAAGCATGCTGGGTATTGTAGTAGGAGGACTCTGGAGATAAAAATCAGAATCAGAAAACTTTATTGATCCTGGAAAATTCTGCACAGACACACAAAGACACAAATACAAGAACAGTGCAAAGTATAGTTAAAAGTCAAAATAAAACTCTGAAAATATTCTGAATACACTATACTAGTGATGTACATAAACTGTTGCACATAATGATAAGATATTGCATGTAATGATAATAATTTAGCACATAATAAGAAATTGCACATCTGAGTAGCAGCAAGTTATTGCACAGATTATTGTGTGTGTGAGACACGGAGAGGAGTTATAGTCTGATCGGTGTGTGTGTGTGTGATAGTGGGAGGAATTATAGAGTCTGATGGGTGGGTGTGTGACAGTGGGAGCAAGGGGAGTCTGATGGCAGTGCTGAGGAAGGATTTTCTGTGGCATTCACTACAAACTCCTACATGACGTATTAAATACTTGTTTACAGCAAAAAAGGACCTTTAATGAAAGTTGTGGGTCATCATGCAGAACTCCTGCTGGTGGCTGTTTCATGACGTGGCAGACGTCATCATTTGAGATTCAGGTCCAAAACTGGGCTCTTTCTTCTGTGAAGGCACTAAATGAGTTACTGCCTCAGTAAGTGATCTGAAACCAAAGATTTTGATCAGAGAATGATTTGTCATTGTCTTGCTTTGACTGCTGAAAAGAGCGTGTAAAAACTCCGATGCGATTCTATTTCAGTTACGATCTGCTTTCTTTTGTGTTTTCCAGTCTTATAAGATCATCAACTTCGCTCCGACTCTGCTGCAGATCATCGTGTCTGAGCAGGTGGAGTTTCCTGTGCGGCAGGCAGGTAAGAACTGAACATATCTCTATCAAACACAGCACAGAAGGTCCTCTTTCAGTGACCGATTCATTTTTTTTAAAAATTCTTGTTCCAGCTGTACCAATTGCCACCATCTTGTCGATATTATCGATACTCTTGTTCATCCTACTCTCTATTTTTTGGTGCAAAAAAATCACATGAAAAGACGTGAAAAGCAGCTATTTTATGGTGATTTGTTTCGGAGAAATAATGATCTAAACTGTGTCCTGAGTTCCCTGTTTATATAATGAGGGAGGAGCATCGCTACAAATGTTCTGATCAGCAAATGTGTGTTGGTGAAGATCAGTGCTGCTCTGTCCCTCCACTGACCCAGATCCAGTGTCCACCATTTGAAAATGCAGCTGTGTGAGAAAGTATTAACGCTGCAGGAACACTGACAGCAGCACAATTTTTCTCATTAGATTCTCCAGATTTTGATTTTGACCAGTAAGGAAACAGAGCTAATTTATACCAGTTCTTGATACCCATGTCCTGTGTACAGTAGTATAGACAGCACTGTCAGAAGTAGGGTCTGCAGCAAAGCTATGATTAGTTGTGTTCACGCCCACTTCTTCACCCAGTGGATTTGAAGTAATACGTTTTGTGATGTATTTGAGTTACATAACATTGTGTAATGTTTTTAAATGCCAAATTTTTAGCAAGCTTTTGAAACCCACCTTCTTTATTTAAACACTGTTTTGGCCTTTTGACCTTCAGCACATCAAAACCATTGCAATTTAGCCCACTAAAGACAAAGTTTGGGAAATTCTGATAAAGACTTGTTTGTGCACTATGCATGTGTTTTTTGGGCTTTTTTGTGGAATGGCCATTCATGAGGCTATCTTTGTTTGGGCCAGCCGCCATCTATCTGAAGAATATGGTGAGTCAGTACTGGCAGGACCGGGAGCCCTCTCTTGGGGAGGTGGTCTTCCCCTTTAACATCCACGAGAACGACCGCGGCCAGATCCGGGAGAACATGGTGGAGGCCATCATTCAGTGCCCTGAGTCCATAAGGTCAGTCAGTAAAGAGCAGTTCAATGTACACAACCAAATATATTCAAAGTTCAAGGTTACTTTGTCGTCAGCAGCTGTGCAAGTTACGACAGAAACAATACAAACAACACAATCAATAGAAAACAATATAACACTATATATAGACACCACAGCAATGTAATATTACAGTATAGTGTGAACAGGATGTGAGGGACTAATGCTGCACCATAAGTTTGATATTGGACAGGAGGCAGATAGCAGCATTGAACAATGTGTATGGATGACACAAAGAAAGTGTGAATGGGATGTAAATCTTAGACAATACAATTAATAGATAACACTAAAGTGAGAGTCATGTGAATGGATGGAGACAGCACTGGGAAGGGATGTGAACCTTCCCGAATGAATGAAATTGCACCACTCTGAGTTCTAGGTTCTGATTCTATCTGTCCTATCTATTTCTATCTATTTCTTTCTGTTTGTTTATTTGTTAGTGTAAAGTAATGTGTGTTTGGATTGACAGAGCCCAGCTCACCGTCTGCTTGCGTGCTATAATAAAGCATGACTTCCCGGGCCGCTGGACCGGCATCGTAGATAAGATCAGCTTGTACCTGCAGTCGCAGAACAGTGGGAGCTGGTATGGAAGCCTGCTTGCACTCTATCAGCTTGTCAAGACGTATGAGTAAGTGCCTCCTGTGTTTTGTGTCTCTTACACACTCATCTGTCTTGCCAAGCAAGAAAATGATTCAGGGATTACAATTCTTAGCCGTTACCCCAAGTGAACTCAGAAGCTACACGTGGAATGTAAAAGTAGCGGGTAAAGATGAGTGTTCCTCTGAAAGATAAAATGATTATATAGAGGAAAAAAAATCAAATTTGTTTAATTTTCCTCTAATACCTGATCAGCCGAGACATGTTCTGAAGTGGTCTTCATTAGGCTAATGTAGCTTACACATTAATTTATGTTATGTAAACTGCATTACTAAGTTACAAACACTTGCTTGTATTTGTTTCACCTACAACCCGAAAATGGGTATGGCGTAGTATGAGGGACTGGAAGGAATTAGTGTGAGGGACTGGAAACGTATTTACCGGTTGCAGTTGATATCATCAAGAAACGATGATATTAAAAACATGCATACAGCTGTCTGGAACACAGCCAGTCAGCTTGTAATAATTATGTTCATTAGACTCAAATACTAAATGACTAGCTACCTGGGTACTGAAATTGATTGTGGTCAGTATCATAAAAGAATTTGATATCTAGCCCTCAGACCAGTAAATAGACTTGCTTATGTGGTTTCTGTCCCTGTGTGACAGAAATCTGTCTTGTAGCGTTGTGCGGGTTGGCTTTTTTTGACACCCGCCCCAACCTGATCCCGTCAGGAGATCCAAACCGCCCTGCCCAGCCCGCAGAAATACCTGTGGATAATGACCCGAAACCCGACCTGACCCGAGGGGGAAAAAAAATCTCGAACCCCGTTTACAGCACGTTTTGATTGATATGAAATGCGTTTTGTAACTTTTTTGACCCGCCCATCCGTAGCCCGTCCAAGTACCTTCTTACATGTCTTGGCCATCTACTACATTTGGGGCAGATATTGTCATTTTGTTCAAAATTATCATTTAAATGGGTTTTTCACTGTAGCAGTTATAATTTCAGTATCTAGCTGTCTAGTGTAATAATTTGGTGGTGTCATTGTTGTCAGGTTCAGAAAGGCGGAGGAGAGGACCCCCTTGCTGGCCGCTATGCAGCTGTTCCTGCCCCGTATCCAGCAGCTCATCACTCAGCTTCTGGCTGATGCCACTGTCTTCTCTGTGCTCATCCAGAAACAAATCCTCAAGATATTCCACGCACTTGTTCAGGTATGCATGCTTTCATGTTTGATTTTGTGGTTTATTGTTTCTAAATGAAGGAAATGGCTACTCAGTCACTTCACTCACTCACTCACTCACTCACTCACTCACTCACTCACTCACATACATACATACCACTCACATACATACATACATACATACATACATACATACATACATACATACATACATTTATCAGGCTAAAGATTCTCCACAAGTGGGAGCTGTCAGTACTTAAATGTCTTGTAGTGCTTCATAAGAGTGGTGCTTTGCTTTAGGGACGCTGTGTGTCCTCAATCTTTTTAATCTGCCAGGACATTGACTGTTTACAATAATATTGCTTTGCTGGTCATGTTTTTGTGGTGGTGTTTCCTATAGTCCATTGGGCAAAACGTGTGTGTGTGTGTGTGTATTTGTGTAGTATTCCCTGCCTCTTCAGCTACTCCATAACACAGTCATGACCCAGTGGATGGAGATCCTGAGAGCAGTTGTGGATCGAGATGTTCCCCTGGTAAGTTATGTGTATTGGTGTCATAAGTAAACCATTTGAAATGGCCATTTTTAGGAAAAGGAAAACAAATAATTTATGTAAAGTTTATTCAGTATTTATTCAGAATTTGAAATAATCGTTTTGTCATACATTGCTTTGAAGTGTCCTTAGAATATTAAATGACCGCACTTAGTTAGACGAAGCTGTCACTGGGCAACGGGATATTGCCTGAGTCAAAAATGGAAGCAGCTCTGTTTCTGCTTTCGAAGAGGTGAGTTATATCTGTAATATCCTAGAAACCTCACATCAGGTTTGTGTCTTTGGCTCCCAGGAGACCCTGGAGGTGGATGAAGACGATCGACCAGAGTTAGTTTGGTGGAAGTGCAAGAAATGGGCTCTACACATCATCACTAGGCTGTTTGAGAGGTGACATCTCAACCTACAACATGAAATGTGTTTTATTCTTGTTTTTAAAGTCTCTGACTCGTTTTCATATTTGGCTTGTCCTTAGGTATGGAAGCCCAGGCAACGTGACCAAAGAGTATTTTGAGTTTGCAGATTTCTTCTTGAAGACGTATGCGGTTGGAATTCAACAGGTACACCTCATAGTCTATAGTAGTAATCTAGGAGTCACCTAGATTGAAAAAAAAAAGCATCAGTATTACTACTTATTAAAGGAGCAGTCATGCTGTAAAATAGTGATGGTTGTTTTGATCTGTGGGGGTAGTGAGGGTGTTCCCTCGTGTGTCACGGCCTCAGTCATTCGTGGATTTTTTTCTTAGATACTAAACTAAACATTGTTCATGGAAACCACAAATATCCTCCGCATTTTTTATTTTTTTGCTTTTTTCATGGTAATACATAACTTTTCATGCTTTTTAGTGCTAAATTATTAAGAAAAATATGATTTACTATTTTTGTAACATAAATATTAATGAAAATTCTGCTAAATTTCCATATAAAATATAACTATACACATTTTTTAATACAGTCAAGAGACACAAAGCAACCGTACATTGGCTGCTGCCCTGTGACGCATCTTTGGCAGGTGCAGTCCAACATTCCGGCATCAGAATGACTCCCGCGCGGATCTATCTCGAGTGTTTCACTGAGTGTTCTCATGTTTTTCGTTTTGTTATTCTTAAGCCCTGTATTTTTCATTACTGTAAATTAAATTAAATTATTGCCTGCTTATACAAAAGAAAACAGCGCATACCAAAGAAAACACACTTGCATGAATTACAGTACAGTCTATACAGGAGTAACATCAGTATTTACATTCTTGCTTTGCTGCTTTAAATGCCTTTACTCAGTATGCCAACATATGCTAATTAGATTTAAACATATTTTAAAAAGTCCATAGTCTGTTCCAGTTGCTACTTACACAACCTCCCACACTGAAGTTTTGGGTAGACCTCTCTCTGTTTGACCACTAGTTCTTTTTTTCCTCTAAAATGGCTTTAAGGGTAAAATGTAATTAACACTCTGTTATGCTGAATCACCTTTTAGATGTTAAAAAATGCAACCTTTCTCCTTTAAGCAACATTAAGTCGCTGAATTTATTATGCATGTGGAATGAGTTGGTCATCCTTGTGCCTCTGCAGGTCTTATTAAAAGTGATCGAGCAGCACAGGCTGAAGCACTATGTGAGTCCACGTGTGCTCCAGCAGACTCTGAACTACCTGACCCAGAGCATCTCACACTCCATCACATGGAAGCAGATGAAGCCACGGATGCAGGTCTGGATGAGTAGTGATAATGATCATACAATACTGAGCTAAAGCCTTGAGACGCCCCTCATTGCTTTATATTTTGCTTACAAAGATCCAGACTGTCTTGTATTTTAATGTGTTCTTGAGGAACAGTTCTCCAGGCTTCCTGAAGGACTTTCAAAGACTC